>QEPC01003981.1:1270583-1323283 GCA_003113815.1 Sphenodon punctatus
AAGGGGGGACAGGTGGGAGCGAGGGAGGCCAGCAAGGAGGAGGTTGCAGTAGTCAAGGCGAGAGATAACCATGGCATGAACAAGGATTTTGGCCGAGGAGATAGATAGAAAGGGGTGGATGCGGGCAATGCTGTGGAGAGCGAATCAGCAGGATTTGGCCACAGAGTAAATGTAAGGTTTAAAAGAGAGGTGCGTGTCAAAGATGAAGCCCAAGCTGCGGGCTTGGAGAACAGGATGGATGGTGACACCATCAATGCAGATGGGCAGGTTAGAGGGAGAGGAAGGGGAGGGAGGAAAAATGAGGAGTTCCCGGGGCAGCAGTTCCAGGGACACCCTCTGGCCTTTCCGTGAGCAGGGCGTCCCGAACGGCCCCTCCATTGCATTGCTGTTGCCGTGCCTGTCCTGTGGGCCGCCTCAACTTTTCACCCCCTGCTCTGGCCTGCGGTACTTTGTAACTCGATGGTAGGCTGGTCTGTCAGCCAGACCCCATCGCTGCTTCTCTTCACCCTGGCCCCCATCATCCTGTAGCATTACCATGCACCTCCTTCCCTCTTGGAGTGACTGCAACGGTGCACCTGTGTGCTGCTTGTGTGGAACGGACACGAGCCCCTGATCACCCTTTCGCCGGCCTGTTTGGCCATTCTCCCCCTTTCACCATCATGAATAAATTCTGTGCCTTTGCCTGTACCACCTTGGGTCCATTCATGTCCATGTGTGACGCGAGTCACCCCTCCCCTGGCTGCAGCCCTGTCCTTGTGTGTTGGTTACTGTGATGGGGGTCACTGGTGTTCCAGCTTGGGATGACTGGGGCTGTCCTGTGGCATACAGTGGTGCTTTCTGGATTCCCCTGTGGGCCCCAGGATGGATCGTGGGTTCACCCCGGTGGGTGGTGTGGGTCCAACACATCCCGTTGTGAGCCCTGTCCTTCATTTACCGGTGGCTACCTGGTGTCCTTCTTCCATGTGTGGGCACCTTTCCTCTGGCCTACCCCCTGATTCTCCCTGTGGAGGTGTAGTGTACCACCTGGTTGGAGTGGCTGGGCAGTCGTGGTGTGTGTGTGCAACATGTGTGCTGGTGATGTCCCATGGCGGTGCTCTCTGTTCCAGGCCCCAACCCTCCCTAGTGGCTAGTGTTGCCCTGTGGACCTTTGCACTCACATCCTTGGCTGTCTGGTGGGGGATACTCATTGGTTGGCCACCCCGCCTGGGCTACCCTGCCTTCCACCGCTCCTGGTGCCCCCTGTTGTTTCCCACCATTTGCACTGTAGATGATGGATGGGTGACAGGCAAGACGGGCAACTCACCATGAGTTTGGGCAGTGTACGGGCCTGTTGTTGACCGCCCGTGTTCCCCCTTGGTGTGAGCGGGTGGGGTGCTGGCTTGGGTGTCCCTGGCCACTGCATGGGTTGTGCTTGCTCTGTGCTTAGTTACCGACCCCTGCTGACCCACACCATTCCGTGCACACTCTCCCCTTCTCCCTCTCCCTTCTCCTTTCTAGCTACTCTGGTTGTCTTCCTGGCCATTCTCCGCCTGGCACAGATGCCTGGGCAGCTGCAGCATGCAACCTCGGATCTCCATGCTGGGGCCCGCCTGTACGATGAGATCAGTGAGTGTGCTGCATGTGTGCGGGGCCCTCTCCCCGGATGTGTGTTTGGAGTTCCACGTTGTTGGGGCCCACTGTCCCATCATGATTGCTGCTGCTCTCTATCCTTTAGTGCAGGTGATGATTGCAGAGTGGACCATGGAGCAGGAGGTGGTTGTGCAGCTGCTGCTGAACCTCCTGGAGTGGATGCACCGGCTGGACCACGCCCAGGAAAATAGTTGGAGCCAGTTACGGGGCCAGCATCCCTCTTGGGGCCAGTGCCCCGCCCCATAGACTGGCTCTCCATGCTGCCTCCCCATTTCCCTTGGACCTTTCCCGTATTCCATGCCCTTCCCCCTTGTAATAAAGTTGCTTTGCCCCCTTCTCCGGTTGTGTGTCATGTTTCTCCATGTGGCCTGGTCTCTTGTGCGGGTGCCTCTCAGTGGTTGTGGCACTGTTGCCAGGCAGGGATTGATTATCCTGCACCCCACTCCTGGAATAAGTGCAGCTGTTCTGCCATATCCTTTGGGTGTCCCCCTAGTTTCCCTGGCCTGGGGTGTTCGTTTCCCGTCAGCTGCCTGTTGTGGGTCCCTTCTGTCCCCCACTGGCCCGGTCTCATTCCACCCCTTTCCCCTGGTCCCTTGTGCCAGGGGTAGTGATGTGCGAACAGATTGTGTTTCAGGTTTGGTCGTTCGGTTCGATCCGGTCCAGTCGTTCAGTTTGGTCGTTCGGTTCGGTTGCCGAGTTCCGGTTTGGTTGTTCAGTTCGGTCGAGTTTGGTTTGGTCATTCGGAAAAAGGTATCGGGAGATACCGTGATTGTGCCAAAACCAGAAATTCAAGTGCGTGCGGAGCTTGTGTGGGTGAGAGCATGTGTGTTGTGGCTGGCTGGGTGTTCGGTTTTGATTTGTGTGTTTTGGCTGTGTGGTGTGTTGGTTTGACTGTTGGTTTTGGTTTGGCTGGTTGGTGAGTGTTGGTAGGTGACTGTTGGCTGTGTGTTGTTTTTTTTAAAAATGAAGAAAACTGTTGTTCTAATTAAATGCTGAGGGGGCAAGGTGGTGCTCCCAGAGCCGGTGGTGGAGGAGGAAGAGGTTGCTGGCCCATCCCCTGGACCCTCGGTGGCGGTGGTACCAGAGGCAGTGGTGGAGGAGAAAGCAGGCACAGGAGGTGCTGCCAGGTTTGTAAACTTTTTTTTTTACTTTGCGGACAAGAAAGACTCTATCCATTAGAGCAAGCTCACTGGCATGCGGGTGGGTGCGTGGGTGGTGGGCATCAGTCAGGCACAAACAGTGGACATCAGCAGGTGGCAGCAGATGTCTGCCACAGAGAGAGAGGGTACTGTAGTGTGGGGGGCTCTTCCAGCAGTCAGGCACAAGCACGAGCAGCACCCCCACCCAAACATGTGCCTGCCAGCCATCCCTAGCAAGGGTCTCCACGTTCCAGTTGCCATCCCTACCTAGCACCCCCAAATAAGGGCAGGGTTTGCACGTGTCAGCCAAGATCTTTCCAGTTGCCATCCCTAGCACCCCAGGGAGGGCAGGATTTGCATGTGCCAGCCAGGGTGTCTCCATTGCTATCCCTGCCCAGCAGCACCCCAAGGAGGGCATGATTTGCACGTCCCAGCCAGGGTCTTTCTATTTGCCATCCCTAGCACCCCAAAGAGGGCAGGATTTGCATGTGCCAACAAGGGTCTCTCTATTTGCCATCCCTAGCATCCTCTAGCACCCCAAGGAGGTCAGGATTTGCATGCGCCAGCAAGGGTCTTTCCAGTTACCATCACTACTAGCACCCCAAGAAAGGCAGGATTTGCACATTCCAGCCAGGGTCACCATCTCTGGTTGCCATCCCTACTAGCACCCCAAGTAGGGAGGACTAGAGGCATCATCATAAATGCATGACATTATGTAGGTGTTGTTTATTTGTTCCTGTTTCAGAGAGGGTGAGGATGAGGAATCCTCCAATGATGGTGCCAGGCGCAGGAGGACATCAATGCGAAGGACGCCAGTGCCACTGCCAGACAGCGGGCGCACGAAGTCCGATGTCTGGCGGTGGTATGAGAAGGAGAATGGATTCACCGTCTGCACGGTAAGGCACGGGGGCTGGAACAACAGGGAATAGATTGCCCTATGACCTGTTAGGAATGGAAGTCCCCTTCAGAGAGAGATTGGCCACCCAGGAGACAGAATGCAGGCAGGACTTGACAGACCATTGGTCTGACACAGTATGTCACTTCTTATGTTCCCATTTTTTAATGCTCTTTAGACATGCGGCAAAAGATTCAAGAGGCAGAGAGAGGGGACCACATCGGGCCTAATTACGCACGCTGAAAAGTGCACAACCTGCCGGTGAGGCATGGGACATCTGGAGTGGCCGTGGTGCAGCATCAGCACCAGAAGGGGGGGGAAGGCAACCCAAAAGCGCCGCCAGTCCCTCCACCAGCACAGCCCTCCCCCCTCCTCCAGCACTGCTGAGGACTCTCCATCTCCAGCCCCCCAGGAGGAGTCTGAAGTGGCAAGGGTTTCCCGGGCCGAACTCGTGGGGCCATCCAAGAACTTTTTGAAAAAGTATATGGAGCAGAAAAAGTATATGGACTGGCTAAGGCAGCAAGCCCTGACTATAGAGAACCGACTGGTGGAGAGGTTTCAGGTATTGGAGGTATGGGAACGCAGGGTGGAGGCTGATTCCCAGTACCTCCAGACTGAGATTGATGACGTGGAGCTTCACTGCCAGTCAGTCTCAAGGAATCCGTGGCAGGGGTTGTGCAATTTGCCATAGAGCACAGGTACAAAATGGAGGAGGGTGGGATGCCTGCCCCTAGGTCCCATTCACCCCTTTTGCCTTTGCCCTATGTTCTAGGGGACAGGCCCACATAAGTTAAGTTTTCTTTTTTTTCATATATATATATATGTTTGGTTTGGGTTTTATAAATGTTGTTTAAAAAGTTTTTATAAAAGTTATAAAAAACATTTTTTATCCCTTATTTTATCCCAATCTTTTATCCCTCCTATGTGCTGAAGTTCTGGCAGGTGGCAGAATCTCATACAGCTTGTCAATCCTTACCAGCAGCACCTGGCAGGCTGACACCACATGTATAAGGGAAGCTATTAACCCAAAAATGTGCCAGCTGCAGGGTCTCAATTTGCAGACAGCCCCCCAGGAGGGGCAGGGCTTGTGTCTGTGTGGGTGTGCCCGAGAGAAAGAGACAGACTTCTCGGCAGCACTGGGCAGCAGGTACCGGAAGCTGGTGGTTAGAGGTTGTTTTTTCAATACTTTATTGTACTGGGCGTGGCCTTGACGAAACAATAAATAAAATGTAAAATATTGGAAAGCGAAACATACAAAAACTTATGAGTAACAGACAGTACAGCCCTGAACTAATACAATATCAGTCGCTAGGCTAAATCCATAAACTCGGGTGCCACATCTGCAAATAATCAATATCTTGCTCTTACAGCTTCAGGTCTAAGAGCAAATTTCGCAACCGCCAATGAAACCGCTATAGATCTATCAGAGAGGCAATGCAGTAAAAGATTCAAGGAAGGTGTACCGACAGCATAACCTAGCTGCTGCCAAAATTCTGTGTGGGCTATTGTATGTAAAGGGAAGGACAAAAAATAATGGGGGAGATCCTCAACCAAGCCCAACCCACATGGGCAAAGACTTAAGGCATAAGGGAGACCTTTATATCTGCCCAATGTCATAGCAGATAAAAAGGATTGAAAACGAAGGGCAGAAAAAGCCTGTCTCAGACAGAAATCAAGATCTCCTTCAAATAATTGCACCCATCCTTAGGGGGAAGGACAAATTGGAAAAAGGGGGTAGAGCGAACATGACAAGCTCAGCTCCTCAAACTTTGCAGGTCAACATCCGCAATTCTTTTGCACTACATTTTAATCCCCTTTTTCAGTGGGTATAGAGTCAGGAAGGAGAGAGGCAGGTCCAACTCACACATGTGCCACTTAATATATATAATCCAGGGAAACCAAGAGTGCCAAGTTCAGCCTCAAAACACCTAAACAGAATTTTGTCTGGGGGACAGTAAGCCAATTTCAGGGCATAACACAGAACACACTTCTTGAATATAGCCTCAATAGAGGAAAGACCAAGTTCCAAATTAATAAAGGCCGCAGGGGTGCCATGGGGAGCCCTCAGAATTTTTCTCAAAAAGTTGCTCTTTGTAGGTTCCAACATAATCAGAGTAGCAGCATAGTGGCCCCAAATCTGGGCCCCATACTGCATCTTAGCTAACACTTTCCTTTCATAAACCAAGCAAGCAGGAAAGACCAAACGACCACCCTTAGAGAAGTAGAATTTTTGTATCACCTGGGTACTAGCTTGAGTCTCCACTTTGACTGATTGAACATGGGAGGACTAAGATCCATTTGAAGCAAAGACCAAGCCCAGGTACTTAAACGTACAAACCTGTGCGATTCGATGGCCGTTCAAGAACCAGGGATAGAATTTATAATGTCTTGCAAAAACCAGGATCTTAGTTTTATTATAATTTACCCAGAGGCCCTGCTGTTGACAATCTCTCCTGAAGTCTGCGAACAATCTTGACAGGCCCAATCTAACGGCGGACAAGAGCACCGTATCGTCCGCATACATTAAAATAGGTATACGGTGCTCCCCAAACTTAGGGGCCAAGTACTCCTCCTTGCCCCTGCAATTCAAAGCCAGTTGATTAACATTGAGGTTAAAAATAAGAGGGGCAAGGAGGTATCCCTGTCGTACCCCCCTTGATGTCTGGATCTCCTTAGACAAATCTCCCTGCAAGTTGAGCCGGACCCTCAGACTAGTATCTGAATATAGAGATTTTATAAGTGAAAGCAATCTGGTATCAATCCCCATTTTTTCTAATTTTAACCAAAGAGTATTTTGGTCTATAAGGTCGAAGGCAGAGGAGAAGCCAATAAAGATGGCATATAGGCCTAACGCTTTATTCCTGCATTGATGGATGAGATGATTTAGTATGAAGCAGTGATCAACAGTGCTTCTGCCTGCTTGGAAGCCGGCCTGCTCCTCGGCCAGTAGGCCCTGGTCTACCACCCATCTCGTAAGATGTGCCAACAACAGTTTCGAATACAGTTTGGCGATAATGGGGAGGAGACTAATAGGTCTGTAATTTTGCGGGTCACGCCTCACACCTTTCTTATAAATCGGGACTATTATGCTCACTTTCCAGTGGTCCGGTATAATTCCAGTGTCATTTACTAAAGAAAAGAGATTTGCCAAGGCACTAAGCCACCATTGGGGGTTTGCCTTAAACACTTCGCCAGGCAGGAAATCACTCCCAGGTGCCTTCCCATTTTTCAAGCCAACAATAGCCTCCTCTATCTCGGGTTCGGTCACCCTGCCCCACAGTGGACTGTTAGACAGAGGTTCCGAGCATATGGAGGCTAGGACAGCACTACTATAATTGAAGATAGCAGTGAAATGTTTTGCCCAAAGCAACTCCGAGATCGAGGGGACCTGCATTATCGGAGGCCCACTTTTCAAAGCAGCATTTACAAGTTTCCAAAAGACACTGCTATTATTTGTATCTAGAGCATTTAGCAATTTCCTCCAGTAAACTCCTGCAAACACACATTTTTTTTTCAATTATAAAGGTCTTATAACCTGCCTTCAGCGACCTATAGACAACCATCAGTGCTCTTAAATAAGATTTTTTTAAAGACCTTGCCACCCTTCTCAGAGTTGCCCACTTTTCCCTACATTCAGAGTCCCACCAGCCCCGGAAGTGGAAACCAGCCGGGGCTTGGGGGGTCGATTTAGCTAAGAGAGGCAGTAATCTCTCCGCAATAAGATTCACTGCCTCTATAGCCTGATACATGTCCCTTGTTTCAGTCACTATTAATCTAAGGTCGGCCAGCTCCAGGAATTTGAAGCAAGAAGCCACCTGATGTCTGATCTCTTCAGTCCACTTAAGCCTGTGTAACCCAGAGTTAGGAGGAGTTGACAGAAGCATGCTGGCACCGGGCTTCTGGATGCAGTGGAATGGAATGACAGCCCCCAGTAACTGGAATGATGGTCCCAGAATCCCGTTGATGGTTCCTGGGATGGGCGAGCATGACTGATTCAAGTACAGTGGAATGACAGTCTATGGGACTTGAAGGATGTCCCTAGAATTACTGCATGGTTGGGCACACTTCATTCAATCATGCGATAGGTGGTAGCAGCAGGTAGGTACAGGAACACACACAGGCAGGCAGGTACATATAATATGTTGTGTTATAGTCCATCTCATTCTGGTAGGTTTGCTGCTGGATGTGGGCAATGGGCATCGGGTGTCTGAGCACCCTGAGGTTTGACTAAATAAATCCAATATTTATTATAACAAATGTTATAATAAATTATAACAAATGTTATTATAACAACACCTAAATAAATCCAAAAACAGGGGAAGGGAATCAGGGATGGAATATATAGAGGGAGAGGGAAAGGATTCAATGGACGGGAGAGGAAGAACACAGGGAGGGGTAAAAAATAAAAATAACACCTCAATCTATGTAATATAATCTAAATAAATGATAATATGGAGGTGGATGTGTGGGATGGGTGAAATAGGAGGAGGATGTTGATGGATTGGGAGGTAAAATGCTAGGAGAGGAAGTCTTCAGAAAACGCCTGCTGTCAGGCACTGTGACTAGCTCAGAAGGTGTTGGAAGTGGGGAGTGCAAGGAGTTTTGTTACTTGCTGTGCCCACCTCACCGCAAGCCCCATTGGCTCTGTGCAGCCTAGCTCGTGGCCAATCGCAGCCTGCGAAGCCAGTGGTCTGAGGAGAAAAGGGTTGTTGATTGGACAGGTTCACTGGCTGCTACTCCAAGTCTCTCCACCCCTTCTAGTCACGTTTTTCCTGCCCAAACTCATCCAAACTCAACCGAATGGTACCGAACTGTTCGATCATTCGGTCGTTTGGATCGAGTTCGGTTCGGTTGGTACGGGTTTGGTCGTCCGAACGGACCAAGTTTGGTCCGAACTCTGAACATCCAAAAAGCATTCACACATCCCTAGCCAGGGGTTGGTCCCCTTGACTGCTGTCCTCGTGCCCTGACCCCTCCATGCATTTGCGATGGGCACCCCCCATTAGCCACATGGATCCCTTGTTGGTGTGGGGATGCCTGCAGTGGGTTTGCTGCTGGTTGGTGTGGTCCGGGTCCCACCCACCCAATGCCGTTCCCTGTCAGACTGACTGTGCTGTGGGCTTCTGATCCTGCTGGCGTGCCTGCATGTGTCTGGTTCCCGGCTCCTTGTCCGTGGGCCTTGGGATTGTGTGTGCTGGGGTGTGTGTGTTTGTGTGTGTTGGGTTCCCTGCTACATCGGGTCTCTGCCTCCATCCCCGTGCCCATTCCCCCTGCCCCTGCCCTTGCTTGGGGCCCCCTGCCTCCATGGCCATGCAGTCCTTCCCTGTGTGGTTGTGTTCACAGTTTTGTGTAAGCGGTTTCTGATTGGGGGGGTCCGTGGCCCACGGCTGTCTGGCCCTGTCATGGGGCTGGCTGGAGTCTGCTACTGTGTGTCTCCTGTCATCCCTGCTCCCTCCTACCTCACCCACATAGGGTCTGGTGGTTCATGGATGGCGCTGCGTGCTGTGGCTTTGTTTGTCCTGTTTGCCTTTGTTTGCCACATTGTGCCATTGCTGTGCTGGGCGAGGCTTCCCCACCATTTGGTGTCTCAGGTGTCAGTGTAACTGTCATGGGTGTTTGCTCGGTGTTTCCCAGGATGGGTGTTTGGCCGTTGGGTGTGTGCGGGCCCTTCCCCTTCCATACCACCACCACCACCCCTGCGGCGCCGTCCATATAAACGTCACCCGGCTCGGCGGCGCCAGGTGTTCACTGGGTGTGCTTGTCCACCCATCTCCACTGAGCTCCACCCACCGGGCCAGCAGTGGCATCCGTGTAAAAAAGGCCATTGTTAGCCTAAACCATGTCAAGAGAGATTTGAGACTTCATAGGAAAGTGCCAAAGCGACAAACGTCAGAAGTGAAAGATTAAAGCAGGATAAGGACTGTGATTGAACAGAAGGAAAGATTTCATCTTATTTAGTTAAGATTTCTATAAAGGGGCTTGTTCTAATGAATAATCGTTAAGATGTACCCCATATGTGTATTTCCATTAGCATAAGTGCTGTTTTGTATTGGCAAATAGGCTGTAGGTTAGGACAGAACTCTGTTGGACAGTTTTGCTACTTCTCAAACTTTTGCTAAGCGTTGCTTGGTCATTCAAAACAAGCCTTTCACCATCAAGACCACTATGCTCTCATCTCTGGCCACTTGCCCACATTACAGAGATACATTGGGGAAACTCCCAGCAGATTCCCAGCGGCCAAACTCATGAGTAACTCTGATTGCGGGAATAAAAGCATCATCAGGCGCGCCCAGAAGTGATTTTTCTGATGGATGACAGGGCTGGATTTTGAATCCTGTCATTCGTCAGAGAAATTGCTGCGGTACACACCTGATAACACATAATCTCCCCATGACCATGTTCAGAGCTACTCATGAGTTTGGCTGTCGGGAGTCTGCTTGGAGTTTCCCCACTGTATCTCTTAATGTGGGCAAATGGTCTCTGTCTTCTTTTAGAAGGTAAGAACTTCAGCTTCAGGAGGCTTGTTTCCAGCTGCCTCCAGCACTACAAAGCTGCTATGGGGTTGTGTTCCTGGGGAGGCTGATTCCAGTTGCACCAGAGGCCTGCCATCTTGCCCCACCCATCCTCCAGCACTACAAAGCTGCTATGGGGCTGTGTTCCTGGGGAGGTAGATTCTAGTTGCACCAGAGACCTGCCATCTTGCCCCACCCATCCTCCAGGACTACAAAGCTGCTATCAGCCTGCAGGCAGAGGAACTGTGTTCCTGGGGAGGCTTATTTCCAGCTGCACCAGGGACCTGCCCTCTTTCCCCACCCATCCTCTAGGACTACAAAGCTGCTAGCAGCTTGCAAGTGACTGCCTGTGGTGGCTGCCAATTGTGGGTGTTCTTGGACTGTTGGGGGTTAGGGTGAAGGGTTGTTTTGCTGTTTTAACTTGTTTTATTTTGGGGTTGGGATGTGGCGGGGAAATGGGCAGGGTCAGGGCTGGGAGGTGGAAGGATTTTGTTACAACCCAAATGTGAAAGGTGGGGTGGAGTCGGGGAGTGCCTTTGCCACTCTGTGGGGGGGGTATACACATGGGGGGAAAGGGTGTATAAATTTGAGAGGTGGGAGGGATTGGGAGGAGGTAGGTTGGTGGGGTGAGATGGGGTGTGAGGGGGAAATGATGAATGGTGTGGAAAAGGAACCACACAAGCACCCTGTGAGAGAGGGGGATACGGGCACTGGAGGAGAAGTGAGGAGCACCAAGGCCCCATGGGATGGGGGGATGGGCACTGGGGAAAAGGGGGGAGGGAGTTCCATGACCCTCTGGTGAGGGGGGGTACAGGCACTAGGGAAGAGGGAGTACCATAGCCCCCTCATGAGAAGAGTGTACAGGTACTGGGAAAGGGGGAGTAGAGCAGGAGTGAGGAGAGGGTGGAACAGATTCCACGGCCATCCCAATGGCATTGCCTCTGGAGGTACAGGGCATGATAAACCCTCCTAATCCATCTGGCTTCTTTTTAGGGGTCAGGGAGGAGGAAGCAGAAATTGATGTTGAGTAAAGTAGGCGGAGATATGGCTGGGGTGTGTGGATTTGACATCTGGAGAGGCAGGAGAGACAGTTAGTCACTGTCCCCTTCTCCAATCCCCCACCCCTGGGATTTTGGGGGGTTGAAGCTGATGGGCCCCCGGGACTGAAGCTGATGATGTTGAATCAAGGTCCATGGCAAATAAATCAACGTCCATCTAGGAGCTTATCCTGGATGGAGCCACCGATCTTGCATGCATAAAGGAGACCTTGGTGGACAATAAGTCGGGGGTGATTTTGGCTGACCTGGTGCCGGCTGGATACTCTGTACAGCATCAGACTAGGTCCAGGGCTGTGGTGTAATCACGATTCTCACTGTCCTTCTGGAGGTTTCCAGTACAGAATTTATCTAGCATGGAGTGTGTCCATCTAGTGTTTGATTTGGCCAGGGATAGATTACGAATATTGTTGGTGACCGAGCATCCCACTGCAATGCAGCCTCCCTGACTGTGCTAGCTGAGCTTGTCTTGGAGGTGGTGTTGCGGTCACCCAGACTTATTGTTTTGGGGGACTTCAGTATCCACACCAAGGCCAGAGGAGGAGTTCATGGCCTCCATGGCAACCATGGGCCTATCTCAGGTAGTAGTGGGCCCAACACATGAGAGGGGACACATGCTGGATTTGATTTTCTTCAATGGCCTGAAATTGGGGTGGGGTCCTATGGTTGGGGGTGTTGAAGTGGCACCTTTGTTGTGGTTGGACCACTACCTCCTGGAGGCTCAGGTCCTGGTGCACTGATGCCCCCATTGGCATACTGTATCTATTGGATTGGCCTGTTTCTGGAGACTCGTGGATCCAATTGGTTTCCAGAGATCTCTGGGGGAGTTTCTCACAGAACTTGATGACCTCTCTGTCGATGACTGTTGCATTATGGAATAACACCTTGACTGAGGTCATTGACATGGTGGCTCCTAGGTGTCCTCTCCCACTGCTGTGCCATTGCAAGTCCCCCTGGTATACGGAGGGTCTGAGGTGACACAATCAGGAGGGTAGGTGGTTATTTATTTATTTATTTATTTATTTTATACATTTATATCCCACCCCTCCTGCCTGAGGCAGCTTGGGGCAGCTAACAATATAGTAAAAATACAATACAAATCTTTTAAAAATAATATAAATCCCATAAATAAACAATAATCAATATAAAACATTAAAAATATGAATACAGATGCTGTGACAGACATAAAAAAGTAAACCCTCCCAACCCACCTTTTAACCCTCCCCTCCACCAAATGCCTGGCAGAAGAGCCAGATCTTACATTGATGGTGGATTATAAGAAGGCTTTGGCTGAGATGGACCTCCATGGGTAGAATGTTCCACAGCATCAGAGCAGCCACTGAGAATGTCCACCTGTCGGTCCCCACCCATCTATTGCGAGGAACCTGCAGGAGGGCAGCCCAGACTGCAGGAGCTGTCCAGAGGCCCAGGAATTGAGACAGCCCCTCAGACAAGTAGGGCCCAGACTGTTAACCTATAAAGCCCTTAACACCAACACCTTGAATCAGGCCCAGAAGACTATAGGCATCCAGTGTAGTGGCTAGAGCACTGGCATGATGTAATCCTGATGCCCCGTCTTGGTGAGCAGATGGGCTGCAGTATTCTGCACTAGCTGCAGCTTCCAAACCGTCACCATGGGCAACCCGACATAGAGTGCTTTGCAATAGTCTAGCCTCACGGTGACAAATGCATGGATGACAGTGGCCAGGTCAGAATCTGATCTATAAAGGGACAGAGCCGCCTCACCAGATGCAGCTGGAGGAATACACTCCTCGCCACAGTCGACACCTGGAGATCCAGATGCAGCTGTGGATTCAGGAGCACTCCCAGCCTCCTTATCTGAGATGCCAACATGGGGAAAACCCCATTGATAATAGGTAACATCCCCTCAGGCAGAAAGGGGTGTGCGAACACGGAGTGGTTCGGTGTTCGGCCCTTTCAGGGTTCGATCGAACCCGAAACCATTCGGTTCGGTCCATTTGAACTGAACTGGTTCAGGGGGGTGAACCCGTTCAGGCGGGGGGGCAGTTTTCCTTCCCTACCCCCCCAGGCTACATGGGTGGAAGGGGTGCTGGGGAGCACCTCCCCCCCTGCCCAGCCTGGGATTTTTTTTTTAACACACACAGATTTAACACACACCAGATTTCCCGCAGCCCTACCTGGTGGTGCCAGGGCTCCAACCCGTGTCTGGTGGCGGACGGGTCTGGCAGCGGGTCCACTGGCGGTGGCGCTCCAGAGAGTTTTAGGCCACTACTAGGCCTTCCAGGTCAAACTGGAAGGCCTAGTAGCAGCTTGAAGCACTCCAGAGCTCCCTGGCACCCCTTCCACCCGCACAGCCTGGAGGGGGAGGGAAAACCACCACCCCCCACCTGAACTGAGTTCGGAACCCGAACTCAGTTCAGTCAGTTTGGTTGAGGGTCAGTTCAGATTCAGGGTGTTTGCGAATGGGCTGAACACCCCTAATTCGAGCCGAACCCTGAACTTCTGAACCACATCCGCACATCCCTACAGGCAGAACCCCAGACCCACCAATGAGCATCACCTCTATCTTTTCAGGATTCATTTTCAATCGGCTCAACCTCATTCAGTCCGCCACAACTGTCAAGCACAGAGAAAGTACTGAGATGGCAGGCCCTTGGTTGGATGAACAAGTCAGATATAGTTGTGTGTCATCAGCATACTGATGACAATGAACTCCCCATCTGCGTACAACCTCTCTCAATGGGTGCATGTAGACTTTGAACAAGGGGGGTGGGCAGAATGGAACCCTGTGGGACCCCACACAGGAGATCCCAGCGAGAAGATTTACAATCTCCCAGAACCACCGGCTGAAAACTACCCGCTAGGAAGAACTGGAACCATCATAAAACTATTCCATCTAACCCAGCCAAGTCCCACAGGTGAGTCACCACATCTCATGGTTTACTGTGTCAAATGCTGCTGAGAGATCAAGCAGAACCAGAAGGGTCAAATGGCCGTTATCCAGCTCCACTCAGAGATCATCAACCAAAGTCACAAACACAGTCTCAGACTGCTTCTACACAAACAGCGAGATGCAGCGCGTTCAATATTGGGGTTTCCAGAATGCACCCAAAAACACTGCACGAGCCACAATTCCTATGGTGGCTGGCTACTTCCTGTGTGTCTAAACACATTCTGCGGGACTTTTCAGGAAGTGTGTTGAAGAATGCACTGCATCTAGCTGCTTGTACAAAAGTGGCCTGCGTGCCATAATCCGGATGAAAACTGGACTGTGAAGGATCTAGAAAACTGATACAGTCCAGATATGCCTGTGACTGATGAGCCACTACCCGTTCAATAACTGGTTAGAGTGAAGGTAGCCCCAAACTCAAGCTGAATCCAACCAATTGTAGCATAGATCATTTTTGAAAGACTATGTCATGGCTGTGATGGCAGCAAAGAAGGTTCTCTTTGCTGTCATCATAGTGAAGTCACATCCAGCGGAGCTGGAGGTGGTGAGGGGTTTTCCAGGTGGTGAGGTGTTTAGTCATTCCAGTCTGTCTCCTCCAGGAACTGGAGGGGTACAGTGTCTGCTGTGACATTTTTTATTGATTACTTCACAGATAAAATTGGTCTTATTCACCACATCCTTGGTGCAACCATTTCCGGTGCAGTCAGAGCTTGGGCTTATGAAAGCCCAGCCTTGTCCTTTTTGGGGGGATCGGTTTTAGTTGTCATCGCCCACCAATACAGAGGAAGTGCTGGGAGCTGTGCAAGCCACAAGTTGTGAATTAGACCTATGCCTATCCTGGCTGGTGAAAGTCAGCCAGGAGACATTGGGGCCGTTGTTGACTGGGGTGATCAATGCCTCCCTTCGGGAGGGCAGAGTGCCGAGCTGCCTTAAGGCAGTGATTGTTCAGCCTCTGTTTAAGAAGCCATCATTGGACGTTGATTCTCCTGCCAGCTATTGGCCTGTCTCTAACTTTCCATTTTTAGGGAAGGTTATTGAACAGGTGGTGGCTTGTCAGCTTCAGGTGCAGCTGGATGCTATTGGATTTCTGGACCCTTCACATTCTGGTTTCTGTCCTGGGTATGGCACAGAGACTGCGGCCTTGGTCGATGACCTTTGCCTGGAGTTAGATGGAGAAAATTCTACCCTGCTGATTTTATTAGATCTGTCAGTGGCTTTTGGTACCATTGAACATGAGCAGGGCCCTGAGTCAAATGTGGGTTTATGATTCATGCATTTCCTGTAGACTCCCCCTCTCCCCACAGAATCTCCTGCCCCACTTCTCGCAGTGCAGACTGCACTGGGGAGACATAGGGCAGGAGATTCCAAGGGGGGAGGGAGATGACAAAACCATTGGGGCTCTCCCCCGCCCCAAGCCACACTGCATAGGGTAGAGAGGCCAACCAGGGATTGCCTCCCACACCCTCCACAGCCTGGTGAATCAACTGACCCAGCAGCAGCTGCAGCTGTGGCAGCAGTAGCTTCTTTCAGGGCAGTCCCCATATTACTCCTGGCCACTTCCTAGCCCGTTCCACATGGCCTCTCAGGGTGATGCAACTGGATGACATAATCTGGCTGCGCCACTCTGTGAGGCCCCATTGGGATGGGCCAGGAAGGAGCCAAGAGCTGGATGAGGAGTGCACTGAAAGGAGCTAGAGCCCCTGCAGCTGCTGCCAGATCAGATGATTTACCAGGCTGTAGGGATGGAGGCAAGCCCTGGAAGCCCCCTCCCCCCTGCAACTCAATGCAGCCTAGCTGGGGGGAGGGGAGCACCTGCACTGGATTTACCAGGATATGGGGTGTAGGCAAGCTTTGCCCTCCCACCCCCATGCAGCCTTGCCCAGCATGGTGAGGTGAAAAGTCGGGCCCTGAGCTGTCTTGACTCCTGCATAATTTTAAAAAAATTCCGTGGGAGAACCAGGGCCCTGATCATGAGGTGGTGTTGACTCGCCTGTGAGAACTGTCTAGAGTGGGCGGGACTTCTCTTGAGTGGTTCCACTCTTTCTTGGCTAGGAGATCTCAGCGGGTGGTGTTGGGCAATTGCTCATCATCTCCCCAGGATCTCCCTTGTGGAGTCCCGCAGGGTTCCATTCTGTCCCCCCTCTTTTTCAGCATGTATATGCAACCACTGGGTGAAGTCATTCTGCGGTTCGGGGTGTGGTGCCATCAGTATGCTGATGACACCCAACTCTGTCTCTCCTTTTCATCCAGCCCAGATCCGGCAGTCTCAGTACTTCGTTGCCTGGCTGCGGTGGGGCACTGGATGAGGGCGAGTCAACTGAAGCTGAATCCTGACAGGACTGAGGTGATGATGGCTGGCCAGTAAGGATGGGTGAACGTGGTTCGGAAGTTCAGAGTTCGGACCGGACTCGATTAGTTTTGTCGACTAAACCGAACTCGATTTTCGAACTGAACCGAACAGACTTTCCAAACTCGGCTCTGTTTGCCCATTCCTAAAAGATAATATTCCATTTACTTCAATGGGGTTTGAATTTCCGAACTTTGTTCGGAAGTTCAGAATTCGGACCGAACTCGAATAGTTCGGTCAACCGAACTGAACTTCCGAACTGAACCGAATTTCTGAACTGAACCGAACTGAATCAAATTTCCGAACTTGGTTCTGTTCACCCGTCCCTACTGGCCAGCCTTGTGTCCTGGACGAGACTGGGACTCCTCTTATTGTTGGGGTCCTGCCCCATCTGGTTGATCATGTTCGCAGCCTCGGAGTGCTTCTGGATTGCTGTGCCTGGATTTCCAGGTCGCGGCAGTGGCCAGGAGCGCTTTTCACCAACTCCATCTGGTGAGGGGGCTGCGGCATTTTCTTTCGGACTTGGATCTGGTCTTTGTTGTCCATGTTTTCATCATCTTGATGCTAGACTACTGAAATGTGCTTTGCGTGCAACTGCTCTTGGTGATGATTTGGAGGCTGAAGCTGGTACAGAATGCAGTGGCTCACCCTCTTACGGGGACACATTGCTGTGAGCACATAACAGCGGTATGCCGTTCACTGCACCGGATGCTGATAGTCTTCCAGGCCCAATTCAAGGTGCTGGTGATGACCTATAAAGCCCTAAACAGCCTAGGCCCCATCTATCTGAGGGATTGCATGGCTCCCCGTCTACTGTCATGGCCTCTGCGATCAGCTGGTGGCACCTTCCTAGAGACTCCATTTTTTTCCGGGTCTCAACTACGAAGAAGGTGTTCTCAGCCATCGCACCTTTGCTATGGAACTCCCTCCCACAGGAGATTTGCCTGTGTTCACACCTGGTGGCCTTCAAGAGGCAATGTATGACCAGTTTGTTCCATCGGGTTTTTGGCACCAGGAACTGAATTGTGGAGGAGGGGTTGATTTAAGGGGGAACATGGATTGGGGAATAGGGATAGGGAGGGTGGTGGTGGGAGGGTGGTGGTGGGTTCGGTCTTGGGGGGAGGATTGTATTTTAAATGTTTTTATATTGTATTTTCAATTATTTTTGTAAGCCACCCTGAGCCTTCGGGGAAGGGTGGGATATAAATATGAATAAATAAATAAATGGCCATTCTCCTGAAGTCTATTTCTTAAATACTTAGGGGTACACTTCTTTCTTCAAGGTATTAGCAGGGACCAAGTCAGTCATTAAAATGCAGTATGGGGTCTTGTTTCTCATTAAACCTTCTGTGTATGTCAGTTTCCTGTGAGACAGAATCGTAAAAACAACATCTGCTCAGGTGCACTTAATTTGGGGATGTTTCCCCAAACACAAAATCCTTCAGCATGCATAACAATGCTAATATTGCCAAAAAGATGTCACTGAAATATCACAATGAACAAATGAAATAACTGGGAAACAGAAAAATAGGGGTGTGCATGTCATTTTCGTTATATGAACAATGAAAATGAAATTTGCCATTTTTGTTATCATTATTGCAATAACAAAAATGACAACAAAATTTAACAAAATCTATAAAGATAACAGAAGTCATTATTGATTTTGTTATTGCCTGGCAGGTGTTTTTTGGAGGGAAATGTGGCAAGGGGAGGAGGGAGCAGACATCTCGGAGCCAAGAACAGTGGAGTTTTTTTTAAAAAAAAGTCTTTATTGTGTTAGATCTCAGTGAACAGTCTGTTATACATTGATAAAACAAGAGCGGGGTACAAACCAATAGGATTAGTGCCCAAGTCCTGGCATATAGCTGGGTTCCAATCTCTCTTGACAGTATGCTGTTACACATTTCTGACCATTTACAACTTCACTTCCACAATAAAGTTATGAATTTATCCACTACCCTTCCCTATTCCCACCCTATCCCACACCGTATTAACCTTTGAAACATTTTGAAAAACTACATCCTCAACAGAGAGAAACAGAAAAAGGGTGGGGCCCTTAATGATCTAATTCAAACTAAATCTGTTGTAGCATAATTGTGGTTTTGTTCTTTGTTTTAATCATATGGGGGGAAAGAATCAGCCAACATGGCATCCAAACTACGTAGAAGGCTTCCAACATGTTATTTAGATCAGCAGGAATCCTTTCCATTTATATTAGGTACCATAAGCAGCTCAACAAGTCTTTTTTGTAAGGACTCGCTTTGTCTTCCAGTGCGAGGCTATGACACGCAAGACTGCAAGGCTGATTTGATTGCATGCTTCTTTTTTGTTCTTATGAACTGAGCTACTAGGAAAGATTCTGAGCAATGCTAGGGCTGGTCTGAAGGAAAAATAAAGATCAGCAACCTCCTCCATTAGTTTCCACACCGTCAGCCACAGAGACCTCACAAGCACACAGCTCCACCAACAGTGCACCATGGAGCCTACTACCCAACATCCCCTCCAACAATGGGTATTTTCAGACGTTACGATATCACAGTCAACCACAGTGAACTACGGTCAATCCCACGGCGGGGCCAAAGTGCCCTGAACGTCCGTTTTGCAGGCGCCAGATGTTCACCACAGTCAATCCCCTCCAGGGGTCAAAATCAACCATGCCCCGTGCTTTGACCACGGCCTGGGATCAGCGTAATGTCTGTCGTGCTTCCCCGGGCCGTGGTCTGCTGGTCCGATTCCCTGCTGTGGTCCTGCTCCTGTCACGTCTGTTTGGGGCCTCTCTTGCCCAAAGGGGGTCGTTAGCCGGTTCACCACCGCCGGGAATCCACTGTGGTGAATGTGGCACCTGTAACGTCTGAAATCACCCATAGATCTGAGGCAGACGGATCAGTCTGCCTGACACCCTCAGATGTCATGTACCATCACATACAAAGCTTTATTTGTACTTCTTTCACTAGAAGGGATTGTGAACTTTTAAACGTATTGTACCATACTTGGTGTCACTCTTTGTCCCCAATGGTTATATGAAGTTCCTCCTCCCACTTTCCCAAGTAACCATAGTCTGCTCTATAATAAACTTTTTTTATTTCTTTGTACAGAATAGAAAAGAATCTTTTTTCCACTCCAAGGTCAAATAGAAGCACCTCCAAAGAGGCTGGGGGTCTACTGAACTTTGCTTCACTGCCTCAGGATTTAAAAATACTCACTATTTGTGCATATAATAAAAAATCTATTTTAACATCTGCGCCTGTTTCCAATTCATTCTTTTCCATAAGGTGTCCGTTCTTATACAGGTGCCAAGCCTGAAACTTTCCTCCCCTTTCCATTCTAGTGAAGAGCTGCCACAAAGGATCTCCCATGCCCTCTGTTAAAAGTTTGAGGGGTGCATATGGTGACTTTTCTATGTCAATATCATCCCTATGCTGGATTGGTTTCCAGACTTGAAATACATGGGATGAACGGGTATCCACCCATTCTTAGTGATGGTATTTTATTACTTCCCAGTACATAAGGTTTAAAGCAGGGGATGCCACAAGTATCTCGCTCAATAGTAGTCCAACAAGGGTCTGTAGCTCACCAAAACCATTTTTAATGGCTGATTGTTGCAGCGTAATAATATAATTTTACATTTGGAAAGTTCAGACCCCCCCCCCCCATTGCCTCATCAGAATAAAGAATTGACTGCACACTCTGGGTCTCTTACCCTTCCAGATGAAACAGGACAGTATTTTGTTTATTTTAGTAAAGTAGTCATCTGATATTTTTATTGGTAGGGCTGAAATTAAATATAATAATTTAGGGGAAATCATCATCTTTACTAAATTGGCATGCCCTAGTCAAGAGCATTGCAGTGTTTGCCAACTTTCTATCTTTGTTTGTATTTCATTTAGCAGGGGGAGGAAATTATCCTTATACAGCTTATATGGGTTCTTGGATATTTGGACACCCAAATATCTGAGCTGAGAGAAGCTTGAGGGAAAAAGGCTGCTGTTAGTGCTGCTGAACCACCCAACCTAGCTTTTAGGAGGCAAATCTCTAACTTCAACTGCCCCTCCCCTGATTTGCAGCTCTACGTGCTGTGATCTCTGTGGATGAACTAAGTGGGAAAGCAAGATAAGCATGAAGGAGCGAGGAACTGGTTAGTGAGCGCACAGCCCCGGAGTCGCATGAATCTTCCCAGGGAGCCCGGGAGAATGTAAGCCCCTGCCTGAGGCACGGGACTCCTCCTAATTGCTGCAGCAGCTGTTAGGCCTGCAGCAGGGATCTGCGGGCATGAACTGGGTGTGGCTTGGAGGCAAGACATTATAAAGAACTATAGAGACCTACGGCGGCGAGCGAGGAACCGGTTAGTGTGCACTTAGTCCCGGAGTCACATGAATCTTCCCAGGGAGCCCGGGAAAATGTAAGCCCCTTCCTGAGGCACGGGAATCCTCCTAATTGCTGCAGCATCTGTTAGACCTGCAGCAGGGATATGCGGGCGTGAACTGGGTGTGGCCTGAAGGCAGGACACTATAAAGGACTATAGAGACCTATGGCAGCGCCGGCCAGGAGTGGAGTGTCCCCCTTGCCGATCAGACTTCCCCTGTTGTGTTCGATTGATTCATTTACATCAGTTACCAGGGAGTGTGCCTCGGGACTTGGTGGAGATATTTACCTCTATTGAACAGGAAGTTTGCATCTTTCCACCTGGCAACTATATAGGCTGGACATTATTTAAATAAGAGACATTGGTTGATTAATTCCCTGTGCTTCCTACTGTAGATGATATAATGTTAATGCGTAATAAGAAAAAAAATGGGTAGTTTGGCCCCGGAAGTTCAAACTAAGTCAAAACAGCTGAAGTTGGACTCGTTTATTTTGCCTGACCCCCAGCAGTTAGAAGGTGGTGCTATGGTTGGGACCCCTTGTTCATTCCCTGTAGGCACCTCAGTTGCGCCTACATTTCAGGATGTAGAAACTAGCTTGCCAAAGTCCCCAAATTTTGATAATTTGAATGACTTGTTAGAAGAAATTATATCATTGCTCCCTCAACCCCATAATAATTCTTGTCATGCGATAGGTGATCAGTGTCCCTTAACAAGTGGATTGGCCAATAGATTAATAAGTCAAGTGAATAGGGTTCTGGAATCGTTGGAGGCTCCGACAGTTCTTCTCCATGCTGTTAAGGACCTTGTAAATAATTTTAGGCAGGGTAATTTTAATTGTGCTGCATCTCTGCATATGCAAAGTGAATTAAATACGCGGGCATCCTGGTCTATTTATAATGATAAACCCATAGGAATCCCCTTGAGGCAGGATCTACCTAATAAACCCCCAGTAAATAAGGATATAGGTCATACACGGGAGACCCATTTAGGATTGACTATAAATTACAAGGCACTTTCCATCCGGGTTGTCCCTTTGCCAGATGGAACTTTCCCAACTTGCAACTCTAAATTTGCCATTCAGAAGCACTTGCAGGACATCCTTCGGGTTTATGCACCACTATGGAAAATTGCCCATTATCAGAAACTTCCATCCCCTCATAATTTGCAGAGAGTTATTGTTCATTTTTGTTGCCCTAGGCTAGCAGTCAATTTATTGCACATTTTGATCTATTTCAATCATGGGGGGGTTATACTTGGGGAGGTCTATTCTGACCCCATCCAGCGCCTCCTATTAGATATGAACGTGGAATCTGAGAAGCTTTGCCAGGAACTACTTGAACGTACCCTGTCCACTCAAACTGAACCCACTATTAATTCCTTGCCATCTGGGAGATGGGAAGGATCTTTCCTCCCCCTGCAGGGTTATCATCAGTGTATGGGTAGCTCCGCATTAAAAAATATGCGAACTCAAGTTCTTTTAGCCTCAAGAAAGCGTAGGGTCAGCCAGGAGGTGGGGCATGCTTTACCTCAATTAGGGATGAAGGGTGCTCCTCCCCAGGTGGACACAGAGAGGGGTATTGCCTCTACAGAGATGATGGAGGGAGATTTGGTTGGTGGTGCCCTCTGTGAAGATCTAAGGAAAGAAATGGATAGGGGATTACAGGAGGGCCAGGGAAAGCAAACCTTTATGCTTGGCGATGCATCAGAGGGACTAGAGTTATTTAGGACACCACTTGTGGTGGATGATGCCCCCATGACTACTCAACTGACCATGGTAGATTGACTGAGGGGGGTTAGTTCCCCCCCACACTCTGCTCTTGGAATGTTGCAGGGTGGCAGACTCATAGGGGGGATTTGGAGTTTGTGAAATATCTTGAAGCCTTTCATATACTTTTATTGCAAGAAACCTGGGCTATAAGTGCAGTAGACCTCGATGGATATGATAGCTACTCGCTCCCTGCTGAGGGTTCCAAGGGGAGGGGACGCCCTAGCAGATGTATTACCTGCTTGGTAGCTAAAAATCCAGGCTACAGGTTGGTAGAGGAACTAACTTTGTCTCCTATTGCTCATGGAGTAATTATAAATTGGAAAGGTGTGATGATGGCTATTCTATCTATCTATCTATCTATCTATCTATCTATCTATCTATCTATCTATCTATCTATCTATCTATCTATCTATCTATCTATCTATCTATCTATCTATCTCCTCCCTTATAATGCAACTACATATGAGAAGAGATCCTGGGGCTTTCTATCAGACTATATTATGGAGCTTCAGATATCCTTCCCCGATGCTCTTTTTCTATTGGGTGGTGATTTTAATGCCCGGCTAGGGGAAAACGACGAGACACTGACTCAGTATATACATATGGATAGAGGGATGATTGTAAATTGGGGAGTAGGACTCAAGGGCAGGTTATCTAAAGATTGTAAAATCAATAGCTCTGGGATTGAACTGTTGGGGATGGTAAATTTATTAAATTTAATCATCTTAAATGGGGCATGGGAGACTGATCACCCAGCTGAATATACTAATTTGGGCCCGCATGGGGCCAGTGTGGTCTATTATATCATGACAGATATCAAATGCCTGGCTCTTGCCAGGCATTTCTTTGTTGGTAGTATCCATATCAGCGACCATCTCCCAACGGAGTTTTTTCTGTGGGATGACAATTTTGCCCCTGCAGGAGCAGCTATAGATGAGGGTTTAGTTAGGGGGGGCGAGCATAAAGATACCTATTTGCCTAATCGCTGGGCTACAAAACTTATCCCTTGCTTGGCTGAGGTATTGAGTAGCAAGCCTCTTAGATCCATAAGAGCCGAAACTTTAGCTGAGATCCCAGGCCGGGGTGTTATAGATAAATATAATAGGTTAATCCATACCCTGATCCCCTTTTGTACAAGGAAGGTACCTGATTCCTATAGGGCAAATCTAAAAGGCCAAAGATGGTATGATGATGAGTGCCGGCGTGCAAAGTGGGCGTTTGTGCAAATTTATAATGCCTACTGTAAGAACCCTGTAAATGGCATTCCAAGACAATATTTTGCTCTCAAGAAAGAATATTGTGCCTTAATTAGGAAGAAGAAGCAGGGTTATGTTAATGAAATTTGGCAAGAATTATATGACGCGGCTTTAGCAAATGATGGAAGGAAATTTTGGAAGATTATAAATGGGATGCTACAGCAGGGGAAACATGACAATGTTTTCCCAATCCCAGTAGGGGAGTGGGAAACACACTTCAAGCTGCTATTTTCTAATGGCTCATAATCCAGTCTCTCCTCATTGGCCCCTTTGGATTCAGTTCCCTTGTGGCCACCAATTATGCACCTTGAGGTGATGGAAGCTATTGATGCAACCCATAGCAACAAGGCACCAGGGGCTGATTATATTAGGATCGAGTTTATTAAACAATTTAGAGACTGATGGGTACCATACTTAGTTGCCTTATTTACGGCAATAAATAACACGGGGATTTTACCCAAGGATTGGGGCATGGCAGTGGTGGCTCCTATATATAAAAAGGGCCCCAGAATGAACCCTGAAAACTATCGGCCAATCAGCCTGCTAATGGTGATAAGTAAATTATATACTAGGATTTTGCTCTTGAAGCTAACAACATGGCTTACTGCAAACAATGTTATCCACCTGGAGCAGGCTGGTTTTCAGCAAGGGAAATCGACCATATAACATTGTATGGTTCTGTACCACCTAGCCTCCAAATATGTTGCCAGAAATGGTAGATTCTTTGTAGCCTTTACGGACCTTCGAACAACCTTTGACTCAGTTGATAGAGAGATACTTTGGATGAAACTTAAAGCATTAAATATTGAGCCATGGTTACTTTTTCTACTGCAGGTTATACATAGTCAATCTAGTATGGTTGTTAAATTAGATAATCAAGGACATGTATCAAGGAAGATCCCCCTTAGTAAAGGGGTTAGGCAAGGGTGCCTGTTGGCCCCAGCACTTTTTAACATATATATAAATGAGGAGGTTCCAATATTGGCAAAGGATAGCTTCCACCCACCTAAATTAGCTTCCTGGGTGGTTGGATCCCTATTGTATGCTAATGATCTTGTGATAATGTCATTAACGCGTATTGGATTGCAGCATCAGTTAATGGCTTTTGCCCAATTTTGTTGTCATCATAAGCTCTCAATAAATTATGAGAAGTCAAAGGTCCTTATATTTTCAAAGGCCCATAAGGTCGTGGGGGGCCGAAGGTCACAATATTCAACAAGTACCTACTTTCAAATATCTGGGTTTAACCTTTCAGCAGAACCTTAAATGGACGAAACATCTCCAGCAGGCTAAACAGAATATCGCTGGGGCCCCTTTGGCAATTATTGAGAATTTTGGGGCACCTGGGCAGAACCGATGTTGCATGGGCCATGAGGGTCTTTAATGCAAAAGTTAGGTCCAAGTTCCTTTATGGAGCAGGTCTTTGGGCCATACTGGTACCCCAAGGACTGAGTACTCCATGCAATACATTTTTGAACGGAATACTGAGAACCCCAAGGGGGATTCCCCCGGCTGCTCTTAGCCTGGAAACTGGACAATCTAGCTGGGAGTTAGTGGCAAGGAGAGAGGCATTTAACTTATTGTTCCAAATTTTCTTTTCAACTAATTCCTTGATTAGTTTGATCAGGGATGATCCATTTAAAAGCTCATGGATTGCAGATATGGAAGATTATTTGGCACAGTTGGGCTTCTCTTGGGATTACATTGACCTAAAAGGAGCTTTTCAGGTCCAATCTGAAATATTCCAGCGTATCTGCAATGAAGAGAGACAACAAAATATTGCCATTATAAGTAATACTCCTTTTTTAAGAGATTATTTTAACCTCATACCAGTTTATCATGAGGAAATTGCAACCAACCTGATGCAGTTGCATTCAGCTAGAGTGAGATATTTGTTTATTACTGCATGTTTAAATTTGCTACCTATCAAAATTTTGGAGGGTAGGATTGCCAAAGTGGAGTATGCAGAGAGATTATGTCCTTTCAACATGCAAGCAACTGAAACTGTGGAGCATATTTTAATTAAATGTCAGTTATATAACAAACCCCAAAGGTGCTACCTGGATTCTTTCTTGAATCAGCTTTTGGGAAAGTCAAACCATGGGATTGCCCAAATTTTATTAGCAGGCAGGGATTTGAAAGTAACCAAAGCAGTGGCAAGTTTGCTAACAGTAGCTTTTGAAATTAGAGGAAAATTTGTCAAATGTCAGAATATTGATATCAATAATATAATTTAATGGTATGCTATTGAGTGGCTTTTAGATCCAGGTGGGATGATGGGATGATGGGTTACTATGCCATAGGGATTTTGATAGGATGTGTTTGGGTTGAATTGTCGATGTTAACCCCTAAAGACTAGGCAATGTCTATTTGAATGAGATAATATGTGCTAAATGTTGATGTAAACTTGTCTGAACTAAATGTGTTTTGGTTGAGAATTTTTGGGATGGTATAGCTATGTATTTTATAGATTTGTGATGGCCTTTGGCTAAGCATCATAAATAAAATTTGATTTGATTTGAAATATCTGAGCCTTTCATTGGTAATTTTGAAGGGGATATGACTACTGATGTAATGGCTTTGATTTTTTGGAACATGAAAGAGTAATGCTTGTGATTTGGCTAAGTTGACCGTGTACCCAGAAATTTCCCCAAATTGTGTTAGTAATTCAATTAGTCTAGGCACCGAGCATAGGGGGTCTAACATAGAAATCATTGCATCATCTGCATACATAGACAACTTCTGTTCCACCTCTCCAATCCTGATTCTCCTGATGTTAGTATCTAGTCACATCTCAATGTCGAGTGGTTCCAATGCCAAGTCAAATAATAGAGGCGAGAGGGGGAAGCCCTGACAGGTGCCCTGCTCCAACTTTATGTCCTCTGAACATGTTCCATTCACTAAATGTTTAGCCCGAGGGTGCAAATACAGCTTCTTAACCCATTCCAAAAATTTGCCCTGAATTCCCATGAACTCCGTTGTCATAAACAGGTAACGATGCTCTGTCCTGTCAAATGCTTTATCTGCATCGAGCGAGAACAGTATGGCGGGTGTTCTGTTCTTTTGAATGTGATATACTAAGTTCACCACATTATCAATTCCTCTGCGTTCAGGTATGAAACCTATCTGGTCTGGGGTAATCAAAAGCTTAATCACCTTTTGCAGCCTACTGGTGAGGATTTTAGTGAATATTTTTAGGTCAACATTAAGGAGAGAGATCGGTCGGTAGCTCCCACACAGTTCCGGATCTTTTTCAGGCTTAGGGCAGAGTGTGACAAGCGCATCATAGAAAGTTGTAGGTAGTTCTTCTGTATTCAGGAAGGAGTTGTATACCCGTGTTAGTATTGGGGCGATTATATCTGTATACTGCTGGTAAAATTCCGAGCAGTAGCCGTCCGGTCCACCCACTTTATTTTTAGGGAAGCTAGCTATAGCTTCCTCCACTTCCTCACGTGTAATGTATTGATCCAGCTCCACTCTTTCTTCATTGTAAAGTTTGGGTAGTGGCAATTTTTGTTAAAAGTCCTCAATTTTTCTCCCCACGGGTTTAGTTGTAGTATATAGTTCTTTATAGAAGAGGGAGAAGCAGTCTCTAATCTGCTCCATTTGTGCCACTTAAGTGCCTGACGAGTGACGTATCTTACCTATATGAGCTTTTGACCTTTTTTTTAAACTAACCACGCTAATGCTTTATCTGATTTATTTGATGTCTCGTAATATTAATGTTTGGTATATCGCACTCCCTGCACAATTGGTTCTAATTCAGCCACATTTATCTGTTGCCTATCTTTTTGTTGGCTGCAGCCAATTGGACTTTGAGGAGTTTATCGGCTACATCTAGTGGGACGTTAAAGTCCCCCAGTATAATAAGTTGTCCCTTAGCTTCTTCTGTAATTATAGGGATAATTTCTCTTTAAAAGGGCAGTTTGTCTTTATTGGGGGCATACACCCATACCACGGTTACATCTTTTTCTTCAATTTGACCAGTGACTAGTATAAATCTCCCATTGTTGTCACTCACTTGCTTTGAGCATTTAAAGTTTACTGCATTGGCGAATCCCAGTATCACTCCTGCTTTTTTTCTGGATGAAGATGAAAAAAAATCTGGTGAAAGAACTTATTTTGAAATCTAACTTGGTCATGCTGCAATAGGTGTGATTCCTGCAGTGTCACTATCTCTAACTTATTTATTTTTATCCACTGCCAGACTTGTTTCCTTCTTGTTGGACAGTTTAGCCCTCTAACATTGAGGGTACCAATTTTTAGTTCAGCCATCTGGGTCTTTTTGGTCTGCTCTAGTTCCCATTCCTGTTATATGCACCCATCCTACCCTTCTGCAAGGTCCCTGTGCAAGAAGGACAAAAGAAGAAAGGAAAAAAGAAAAGCAGGGGGAAAACAACAAATAAAAAAGGAAAGAACACCTCCATCTTAACCATAACCCATTCCCACCCTTTCCCCTGTCCCATACCCCGTCTACCTCGACATAAATCCCCATCACCTTGAAAATTCACCAGTGGCCCTGCACCTTCCAGGCCTTAAGCTTCCAGTGGTTGCCCAATAACATTGTAGGCAGTGGTATCACACCCACCTGCCAATGAAAAATCATTACCTTACTTAATTCCATTTCTGTTTATATTACTACCCCCCCTAAATGTTGTGAATACAAACAATAACAGCTACCCCACCAAACCTTATGAAAACTTTACAATAAGGAGCAGTTTTATATCTATTTGCCAATCTAGGTTTTCTTAACCAAGCAATTCCTAAGTTTACAAAAACTGAGACTTTCCTTCTTTTTATCAGAAATGGACAGCTCTGCATAAATTTAAAAGAGAAAGGGTCTCGCCAATAGCGGTCCTTCAGTTTCCACCAGGTTCTTATTATTTTATAGAGTATATTCCCCACCCCTTATAGTCCCTTGTGCAAACCTGAACGCACTGCACTCTTCCGCCATCTGCTGACCCAACCGAACTATTACATCTTAATACCAACACAGCATCAAAATGCTCTCATCCATGTTTGTCACTTTTCCAGCTTGCATTCTCGCTTCCCTATAGCTTATGTGGGTCTTGATCTCCTCAGGGAGTCTTTCGACTGTGTCAGATGTCTATCAATATACAGAAGAAGGTCCTTTTCCTTCTGAAATGTATGTCTCCCTCCACCATGCATGAATGAGAATTTGGAGGTGGGTCTCATCTGTGCTTTAATCCCTTCTTTGGAGAAGACCTCAAAGTACTTGTGCCAGCGTCTTCTCTTCTCCATCGTTTCAGCAGACCAGTCTTGAGATATCTTGAGTTTTTGCCCCAGAAATTCCAGTTTTTGTTGCTTGTGTGCAGCAGTCAAAATATTTTCTTTATCCACAAATCTCAGGAATTTGATGATAATAGATCTAGGGGGGTCTTTTTCCTTGGGTTTGGCTCTGAGTGCCCAGTTTGCCCTTTCTAGTTCCACATTGTCCATATCTGGGTTGTCTGGAAATAGCATGAGAAGTATTTTTTTCACCAAAGCAGGCACGCATTCCTTTTAAGCCCCTTTCAGGACTCCATTGATCCTTAGATTCTTGTGCCACCCCCTATTTTCTAAATCCTCTGTTTTCCACCCCAAGGTTATGAGGTGTTTCTTAGCTGCACTCAGGTGATTGTCCTGTGCAAATTTCCTGTCCTCTAGGGTGCCTAACCATGCTTCTAGGGCTTCAACTTTATTGTCCAGGGTGTGTTCCTTTCTGTCCATTGCCTCATGGGAAACCTCTAGTTTTTGCATGCGTTCCCTAAGGAATAAGCGGTTCCTCCTGCTCCTTCTTGGATCTGGTTTCATCAGCTCTACTTTTGGGGTGTGTAAATTTTAGTTTATCCCTTTTTTAAAAGGAGTAATAACATAGGCCTCACTGGAGCTTTCACCCAGTGCAACGACTTTCCAAGCATGCCCCCTGGTGGTCCCAAAAACAGTTTTGAACTCTTGAACTGGGCCTGGTATGGGAGGGGAAGTAGCTTATGGATGTAATCGCTTGCCAATGAGCAGCGCAAGCAGGTCCCAGGCAGTTGAATCGCACGCAGTGATTGCTCAATGACTCCTGTCTCCCAGAACCAATCAGGGGAGCTCTGGGGGAGGGCACTGCAACCCTTTATACTGCAGGACTGGGCTGCTTGACTCTGGTTCTGTGTTAGCTCTTGCTCTGTCAGGGTGCATTTATAGAATCTGCTGGTGCTTGCACTAAAAATCCTCCCATATACCACCTTACCTTTCCAATCCTTATTCCTTACCCATACATTTTTACCTTTTCTTTCCCCTGTCTGTCTCCCCCTGTACACAAATATATAGAGTTAGACATAGGTAGTATAGTTTATATATATATATTAGATGATATAGAATAGAGATAGATTAGAGATAATGGATATACATCTGAGTTTTCCTTTTCCTCCCCCTGTCCACATACTGTATATGGAAACAACACAGCTATCTTTATATATTGATCTACACTTACAACATCTAGTACAAAAGCTCCCATTCTACATTAAAGACACGAATGATTTCTTACTCAAAATAGAATCCTTGAATAAACATCACCTATTTGACAAAGATACCATACTAGCCACATTCGATGTCACTTCTCTCTACACTAATATCCCACATAAAGATGGCATTCAGGCTCTACAAATGTTTTTGAATAACAGAACTTCAAAATAACCCCCGACGGAAGTTATCATCTCATTAGGCACACTTGTCCTGACCTGCAACAACTTCACTTTCAATAATAAACATTACTTACAAATACAAGGTACAGCTATGGGCACCCGCATGGCTCCATCCTATGCCAATTTATTTATGGGAAACCTTGAATAAACTATCCTTGAAGATTCTACCCACAGACCCCTAGTGTGGTACAGATACATCGGCAACATCTTTATAATCTGGACAAATGGTAAGGACAGTTTTGAACAATTTAAGAGTTATCTTAACTCTATCCATCCTACTATAACATTCACATGCAATTGCACCATGGAGAACTCCTGCATTCCCTTTTTAGATGTCCTTCTCAACAGTGAGCAAAACAAGATTAACACTGATATTTATAGTAAATCCATTGATGCTCACCTATTTTTAAATTGGAGTTCTTGTCATCCAAAACACATTAAGAAGAATATAATTTATAGCTTAGCTCTACGTGTTAGACGCATCTGTAACAACAATGTGAATTACTCCCAATGCTTCAAAGAAGTCAAGGAACATCTTCTTACCAGAAGCTATTCGTCCTATGACATAGATTTCAAAATCTGTCAGGCGTCTACACAAACAAGACAATCCCTCCTCTACAAGGTGGTGACTAAAACTCACAAAGAACACCGCATCCCTGTAGTGGTGGATTTTCACCCTGCATCTCCGAAGTACCACCTGGCGATTAAAGAAAGCTACCCCCAGTAGTCAATTCAACATGTCTTGAAAAAGCCCACCAACCTTCCTCCCTTTGTGTCTTTTCGCCAGTCTCTTAATCTATGTAAATTACTTGTGAGATCTGAATTAAAACCACCAGTCAACAACCCTGGATCACATTGCTGTGAATCCAAATGTTGCATTATGTGCATCCATCTCAAAGAAACTATCACTTTCAAAAGCAGTAGGGATGTGCGAACACGGTTCGGAGATTTGGAGTTCGGACTAAACTCAGTCCATTCGGATGACCAAACTCGAACCCAAACCGACCGAACCGAGCCCAATACTGAACTCTGAAATGACTGAACAGTTCGGTTGGTTCAGATCGAATTTAGATGAGTTCGGGCGGGGAAAACGTGACTGGAAGGCAAAACGTGACAGTGAGAGGGAGTCAGCTGAGGAGCATACTTCCAGGCACCAGGGGTGGAGAGGCTTGGAGTAGCAGCCAGTCTGCCTAATCACCATCCCTTTTCTCCTCAGACCACTGGCTTTGCAGGCTGCGATTGGCTACAAGCTAGGCTGCACAGAGCCAATGGGGTTTGCAGTGAGGCGGGCACAGCAAGTAACAAAACTCATTGCCCTCCCCCCTTCCAAACCCTTCTGAGCTAGTCATTGTTCCTGACAGCAGGCCTTTTCAGAAGACTCCCTCTCCCAGCAATTTGTGTACCTCCCAGCTCCCCAATCCACTGCCATCCTCCTCCTATTTCACCCATCCAACACATTTACCTCCATATTATCATTTATTTAGATTATATTAGGTATATTTAGGCATTATTTTTATTTTTTACCCCTCCCTGTGTTCTTCCTCCCCCCTCCATTGAATCCTTTCCCTCTCCCTCTATATATTACATCCCTGATTCCCTTCCCCCTTTTTTGGATTTATTTAGAGTGGATTATTATATTGATTTAGGTTTCATTTCAGTTTTGTACCCCTCCCCGTGTTCTTTCTGTTTGCCCCCCATCCCTGTTTAATATTGTATGTAGATAGACAGATAGATAGATATTAGATATAGTTAGTTACTATAGACAGATACATAGTTGTAGGAGTGAGCTTAGTTATATAGATAGAGTTATATAGATAAAGCTCTTCACAACCTTGCTCCCCCCTACCTCTCTGCACTTATCGCCCTCCATACTCCAGCCCGTGCACTTCGCTCCTCCTCTGTCCCTTCTCTCACCCTTCCACGCCTTCCCTGCTCCCCTAAGCGCCTTCGTCCCTTCTCACTTGCTGCCCCCCATGCCTGGAACTCCCTCCCTGTCCACATCCGCCTTGCCCCCTCCCTTCATACCTTCAAATCTCTCCTTAAAACTCACCTCTTTCGCTCTGCTCTGTCTGACTCTTTATCCTGCTGAGCCACTATTCCTATACCTACGATCGGTTTACCCTTATCCTTGCAACATGGACCTGCCTGCTGTCATTCTCATCGTAACCAAGCCAAGTACGTGCACTTGAGACCTCGCATCTTCATGAATGTTAGACCCCTTGTCTCTCCCTCTGTTCCCCTTCCTAAGTCTCTCCCCCAGCTCCTGTCTCTCAGATTGTAAGCCCTAGGGGCAGGGACCGTGTCTATTTTATTACTTTGTAAAGTGCCAGGTACACTGTTGGCGCTATATAAATGTTTGTTAATAATAATAATAATAAGTTCGTGTTAGTGTGTAATTATTCAGTTTTGATATTTTAGAGTGTGTTTGTAGGACTAGGCCTTTAAATATAATATTTACTTAATACTTACATAGATTTTAGAATAGTTAATACTATAGTTAGAGTTAGTGTAGATAATATGAGATAAAAAAAATTGAATAAAAAATATATAAAATATTTATGTACATTTTAGTTGGAAGACATGGAGAAGGGAAGTAGGGGAGGCTGGTCTGCTGCCTGTAAGGCGCACAATGAGTAATGTGGCAGAGGTGGTGGTGGGGCCGTGTCAGAGGAGTGGAAGCATGCAGGAGCAGCAGCCAGGAGCAGGTGCTGCTTCCGATGTTCCTCCAGGGTCACCAATGTCCCCTATTATTGAGGTGATCCCCAGCAGTCCAGGTCTGGTGGATCCCACCCTGGATGTTAGAGGCAGGGCCCGATCCTCAGGCAATGGCAGCAGGGAGAGGAACAGCAGCAGCAGCAGCAGCTCTATGGAGCACAGGGAGGAGACTCGCAGTAAAATGGTGGGCAGTCAAACCTCAGGGTCCCAATACTCCCCTTCACGGGACACCACAGTGATTGAGGACAGTGAGGCAAAAGAAGACACTAGTCCTGAAGAGGAGAATTCTGGAGCTGAGACGATGGCAGTCCCTCCTCCCAGAGCTGTGTCACCAACCCTTTCTCCCCCTCCCAGAAGCACTTGAAGCAGCAGTGCATCATCCGGGGCAGGCCAGAAGGCAGATGGGGAAATCCTCTGTCTCGGCACATTTCAAAATGGTGTGAGTGGACTTCAGCGGCCAGTTGCCTGCCTCCTTCAGTGGGCAAGCATCCTGCACCAACTGCTGCCTCTAGCAGCAGGAGCAGTATTCCTGCTAGGGGGGAAGAACAGCAGCAGGAGCCTTGCCAGCAGTATCAGCCCACCATGGAGGAGCTGGGGTGGGGGCAGCTGCCAAGGCCATTGGCAGCTGGAGGGCGGCGTGGCTTTCAAGAGAAAGCCAGGTGCCTATTGGGTGAAGTGATTGCGCTGGATGTGCAGCCCTTCTCCATTGTAGAGGACATGGGCTTCAAGCAGCTGATTGGGTTCCTGGCCCCCCAGTTTAAGCTGCTGTCCCGCATCACCCAGATTCGAAATGTGGTGCCAGAGCTGTACAGGACTTTGAAGAAGCAGGTGAGGGAGCAGCTGGCAGGGGATGGGGGTGCCACTGTCCATTTCACCACCAACCTCTGGTCCATCAGGAATGCCCAGCATGCCTACCTGGCAGTCATGGTGCACTGGTGGCAGGACTCAGAGGCAGCTTTGGGGAGTGGCAGGAGGGGTCCCAAAGCAGGGTATAGGTGGGCCCTGCTTCAGACACAAGTAATGGACAACCGCCACACCACTAGGAACATAGAGGCAGCCCTGGCCACCATGGTGAGGGAGTGGGTCACACCAGGCACCCCCTTCACCAAAGGGTGTGTGGTGGTGGACAATCTAGCCAATATCCAGAAGGCAGTCCATGATGGGGGCTTCACAAGCATGCCTTGCGCCGCACACACCCTTCACCTGGTGGTCAGGGATTCTCTGGGATTGGGGGAGAAGGGGATTGGGGCAGGCACCCTTAGCTCCCTTATTGAGTGGGTGAGGAAGGAGGCGGAGTTCTTTAACTGGAGCATGAAGGGCAACGAGCTCCTCTGGGAGAAGCAGGATGAGCAAGGCTCCCCAGTGCACCAGCTGGTGTAGGAAGTCTCCACACGGTGGAATCCCACCTTCCTGATTCTCGGGCGGCTTCTTGAGCAGAAAGCCGCCCTGCATCACGTTCAACTGGTGATGGACAGTGGGATACCTCAAGGGTACGATGGGGCAGAATGGGAGATCCTGTCTCACATGGTCTTTGTTTTGAGACCGTTCCTGGCCGTGAAGGAGACCGTGAGCAGCTCCACCTCCACCCTCAGTCAGGTGACCCCTCTGGTCCAGAGTCTCCACAGGAGACTGTACAAGATTCTCAGGGGGTGGGATTGTGGCCCTCAGGTCAGGAAGCTGGCCGATGAGGTGCTTGACCTGGCGCGGAAGCTGAAGGCAGGGCTGAAGGCGCGTTTTGACAAGTTCCTGCAATGGGAAGAATATGTCCTGGCAACAATGTTGTACCCTAGGGTCAAGGGCAGCATGGCATGCCAGACAGTGCTCTATGGCCACTGGAAGGGTGTGCTGGTGGACAGGGTCTGGCAGGCAGAGAGGGCTATGCAGCAGGATGCCCCTGGGGATGGTGGGAGTGGGAGCAGCCACCCCTGTCAGCCAGGTGAGTCTATCCCTGCCCCCAGCCCTAGTGGTAGCAGCACCACCAGCAGCAGCAGAAGCAGCAGAAGCAGCTTGGCCTATGTGCAGGCCACTCTGGGGAGTGCGGGGTCCTCCACAATAGGGCAAGCAGCGTGGCTGAGGGCAGTGGTCGAGGTGGTGCCCAGGCAAAGCTACCAGTATGATTCCACCTCAGCAGCTGTGGAGACCTGCCTGGAGGAGGAGCCATGCATTGATCCCTGCAGCAATTCCTTGACCTACCGGGGCAGCAAGTCCAACATGTGGCTGGTCCTGTCGAAATTGGTCAAGGGTATCCTGTCCTGCCCACCAACTAGTGTCTCCAGCGAGCAGGTGTTCTCTATGGCGGGGGACATTTGCTCCCTGCACTGACTGAGACTGGGGACCAAGTTGGTGGAGCAGTTGTTGTTCACCAAGGTGAACCTTCCACTGCTGGGATTCCCCGAGATGCCCCATGACAAGGATTTATGGTGCAGTGGCACATGCCATCCCAAACCAGGGCGATCTTGAGATGGGGCTCCTCCTCCTCAATCTGGGATACAGCTACTGCTGCTGTGATGCTGAGGTGCTGTCCCTCCATCCCAATGCCCAGCGCCCGCCCTACCCCCCCTCATACTAGATGGCCTTGGCCGGCTTATCTGACTGACCACATGATACAGGGTGGCAGCATTTTTGCAAACAAACTGTAAGCCTTCCAGCCAGCCTCTGGCTAGATAATCTCAGCCTGCTAGTCTGACCAGTTCTCTCTCGCGCGCACGCAGTACAGTCTTTGCCAACCTATCTGAGTGCCCTGCCAAGGTCCCAGCCTGCCTTCCCTACTGCCTCTCATGCCACGCTGCCTGTCTGCCTGCCCAGGTTTCTGCCAAGCTCAAAGTGTGCCTCAGCCCACCTTCCTGCCTCTCATGCCAAGGTGCCTGTCTGTCTGCCCTGTCAACCTTTGGAGAAGTACCCCACTTACCTGGTAATCCTGCTGCTGCTGTCTGCTGGTTCATGGTGAAAGGGAGAGAGAGAGAGAGAGTCTCCCCACTGCTAGAAGGAGAGACAGACACGATCCCAACCATGCTGTCACCTGCACTATATGGCCAGAGAGAGAGAGAAAGAGAGAGAGGCTCCCCGCTAGAACAAGAGAGATGGGGGTGGACGGGGAGAGGTGTATCCAGATGAAGCTGCCTGCCATCTGCCAGAACCAGTGAGAGCTCTTATCTGTGCCCACATCCACCAGCAAACATACGAGAATGAGATGGAAATAACAACATACAACGTATTATATGTGCCTGCCTGCCTGTGTGCGTTCCTGTACCTGCTACCACCTATCACATGATTGAATGAAGTGTGCCCAACCATGCACTAGTAATTCTAGGGACATCATTCAACTCCCATAGGCTTTAAGCTTTCATTCTACTGTACCTGAATAAGTCATACCTGCCCATCCCAGGAACCATCAACAAGATTCTGGGATCATCATTCCAGTCACTGGGGGCTGTCATTCCATTGCACTGCATCCAGAAGCCTGGTGCTCAATCAATCAATTTATTAAAAACAGTAGCTTTCTCCATAGTCAAAACAACAAACAACAGCCCGGTGCTCACACACCAGTCTTCCCCCCCCCCCCCCCCCCCCCCCCCCCCCCCCCCCCCCCCCCCCGATGGCCGCTGAAGCTGCTGGAAAAAAATCCCCTCTGACCACCATCACCCACCACCTGCTGCCCGCTGCCAAGGATCCTGTCTCTCTTTCTCTCTGGCACACCCCGGGGGAATACTCTCCAGGTGCGTTACAACCAGGAAGGAGCCCTCACAGGGAAGGTGGTGGTGGATTGAGGGGTAAGGCAAGGATGCCTTTTGGCACCGGTCCTATTCAACCTTTTTATAAATAATCTGCCCTCATACTTGCTAACTGTGGACTCTCATCCGCCGCAGGTGGGAGATAGGAAGATCTCATCCCTTTTGTATGCGGATGATGCATTCCTTATTTCGCAGTCCATAATAGGTCTTCGGAGGGTTATGCAGGCGATGGGGGAGTATGCTCTGAGAGAGGGCTTAGTCATCAACTTTGCCAGAACAAAGGTCATGATAGTTGGCCATAGGAAGAATAAAGAACTTCATCAGTGGAGGATTGGGTTGAATGAAATTTCCCAAGTGTACCAATTCAGGTATTTGGGAGTTAACTTCTCCAATACCTTGACCTGGCAGGTGCATAGGGTGGTTGTGAAGAGTCAAGCGTCCCAGACATCAGGAACTATCCTGAAATTCTTCTATGGGAAGGGGGGAAAGATGGTGCTCCCAGCCCTCCATTTATTCCGGGCTAAGGTTTTGCCTCAGCTTCTCTATGCCTTCCCAGTCTGGGGTCTAACTTCTATTGATATTCTCAAGACAGTTCAAAACGCTTTTATGCGAGGAATCCTGGGAGTCCCAAAAGGAACTCCTCAGGTTTTGTTGAGACTGGAACTGGGCTGCTGGCCAATATGTCTTTTGGCTCTCCAGTCTATTATCAGATACTGGTTTAAGATCATTCTGTTGCGCCCCGAGGATAAGTCTTTGGTGAGGTTAGCAAGGGATGGAGGTCTTTTGGCCTCTTGGCTAAAATAAGTGGAGGAGGAGATTAGGAAGTTGGGATTTGATCCACTGAGGTTGATGGATATTGGCTTCAAATCAGCTTGGCTTCAAGTGAGGGAACGCCTCAGAGACCAACAACGCCAGTTGGATTCTGCTCAAGCGCAGCTCCAATGGGTAGCTCGGGATTATGCCCCCCTGGGAGCCCCTCTTGCGAATTTTTCGTATTTGGTGGTCTGGTCAAATTTCCACACTAGGCGGATGTTCTCCAGATTGCGCTGTGGGGTCTTCCCGTCGGCTATTTTGGAGGGCCGATACCGGGGGATCCCACGGGAGGACAGGATATGTAGATACTGTGACCTTCAAGTCTTAGATACTAATATCCATCTGATCTTTGAATGCCCAATGTTGGCATCTCTTCAGGCTAAGGTGTTAACGTTGGTTCAGAAATCATTAGAAAAGAACTCAGAGGCCTTGTGTTTTGTGCTATGTTTGAATCCAATAGCCTCAGACTTAACCAAAGAAGTCACAATTTTTGCGAGCTTAGCTGATCAGGTAAGGCAAAAATGGGTGGGGGGTAGTGATAGAACACATAAGAAAAACGAGTAGGGCAGGTGATTAATGGGCCTTATGGAGGTTGAATGATAGTATTCTCTGTACCTTCTAAGTAGAGTGGTTGAAGTATGAAGACAGAATTCTATTATAGAGAGGGGAGCTGTTATCTTGTAGGTATCCTGGGCATTTTTCTTGGGATTTATACGAATTTGTCAATTATGATATTTATTTTCAGCCGTATCGGTTGCTGGATAACAAGCTATTTGATGTGGTTTAAAAATTGTTTTAATTTGGTAGTAAGTCGTATCGGCTAATGGAAATGTGTTAATCCTGTATGAATTAATATTTTATCAGTGAATTTGTATTGTCTGTTTATATTTTGGTTGTCCCTTGTTATGACCAGCTGTCAAACAATCAATAAAATATATCTATCTATCTATCTCTGGCACACCCACACAGACACAAGCCCTGCCCCTCCTGAGGGGCTGTCTGCAAGTTGATACCCTGCTGCTGGCACATCTTGGGACTAATACGCTAACGCTACATCTGCTGCTGCTGTCAGGTAGGGATTTGACAAGCTGTATATACAATGAGATTCTGCCACCTGCCAGAAGCAGCACAGAGGGATAAAAGATTGGACTAGTAAAACAAAGTGTGTGGTAACAACAACAAATAGAACTTTTATAAAAACTTTTCAAACAACCACCACAACAACAACACATTTATAAAACCAAAAACAAACATTTGAAAGGAAACTTAAGGGGTCTACAGAGTCTCTTAGTCTTTGGGCCTGTCCCCCAGAACTTGAGGAAAAGGCAAAAGGGGTGCATGGGACCTAGAGGTGGGTACCCCGTGCGCCGGCATTTGGTAGTCGTTCTGGAGGGCAAAGTCCATGGCCCCTGCCACGGCCACCTGCCATCTGGAGACCGACTAGCGGTACAGTTCCAGTCGGCCATCTTGGCAGAGGAGTACTGGGAGTATGTCTCCACCTTCTTTTTCTCTACCTCGAACTCCTGGAACTTTCCCACCAGCCAGTTCTCCATAGTGACTGCTTGCAGTCGTAGGCCATCCACAAAGTCCTGGGTAGGCCTCTCCACTTCAGCCTGAAAGGCCCTTGCCACTGAAGACTCCTCCTGGGGGGACATCTCTGCGGAGCTGGAGGAGGGGGAAGCTGGCGTGCCTTCCCCCCTTCTTCTGGCGATGATGCTCCATGACCATGCCAGAGTCCTGCCGCCTCACTGTCTTGCCGTGGACTTTCTCAACATGGGCGATGAGCCCCGATGTTGTCCTCTGGCTGGCCCTTTTAAATCTTTTGCCGCATACCTAAAGAGCATAAAAAGATAGGAACATAAGAAGTGTCATACTGTGTCAGACTAATGGTCTGTTAAGTCCTGGCTGCATTCTGTCTCCACAAGTGGGTGGGTGGGTTGCCAATCTCTCTCTGCAGGGGACTTCCTAACAGGTCATAGGGCAATCCATTCCCTGTTGTTCCAGCCCCCATGCCTTACCTTGCAGACGGTGAATCCGGTATTCTTATCATACCACTGTCAGACATGGACCTTATGTGCCCACTGTCTGGCAGTGGCGACCTCTGCCTTTATGGTGTCCTGCGCGTGGTGGTGGCACCAGCGCCGGGGGTGGCATCTTCATCCTCTCTGAAACAGGAACACATAAACAACACCTAGTAAATAATAATATAATATAATGCATTTATTATGATGCCTCTAGTCCTCCCTCATTGGGGGGCTAGGGATGGCAACGGGAGATGACCCTGGCTGGTATGTGAAAATCCTGCCTTTCTTTGGGTGCTAGGGATGGCAACTAGAAAGACCCTGGATGGCACGTGCATATCCTGCTGTCCTTGGGGTGCATGGGGATGCTAGGGATGGCAAATGGAGAGACCCTGGCTGGCATGTGCAAATCCTGCCCTTCTTGGGGTGCTAGGGATGGCAGTGGGAGACCCTTGCTAGGGATGTGCTGGCATGTGTTTGGGTGGGTGCTTCCTTCGGCTAGTGCCTGACTGCTGGAAGAGCCCCCCACACCTTCTCTCTCTGTGGCAGACATCTGCTGCCACCCACTGATGCCAACTGTTTATTCCTGACTGCTCACCACCCACTCACCTGCACACCAGTGAGCTTGATCTAAAGGATAGTATTCTTCTTGTCCTCAAAGTAAAAGTTTACCAACCTGGCAGCACTTCCTGTGCCCAACTCTTGCTCCTCCGATGAGGAGCCGACCTCCACCACCGAAGGTCCAGCGCCAACCTCTTCTTCCTCCACTGGCTCCACCACCTTGGACTTCCTCCAATCCCCCCTGTTAAGCTTCACCGTCTTTATTTTTTTTTCAAAGTCCCACAAAAACACAGCCAAACAAAACACCCCCCCAAGTCACCAACCACAACCAACCAAAACAACACAGTCAAACCAACACACAGTCCAATACATCCAAAACAAAACAAACAGCCAGCTAGCCCAACACACACGCTCTCTCTCCACACAATCTCCACATGCAATCTAATTTCCGGTTTCCGATGCGATCACAGTACCATGCGATACCTAGACTGAAACCGAAACCAATTTCCAAATGGCCGAACTGAACCAAACGCCACCGAACCAAGTGACTGAACCCAAATTCAACTCCCAAATCCAATGACCGAATGACCGAACTGCTATCTGTTCGCACATCCCTAAAAAGCAGCACTACAAACAGGTCCTATACCATCAAGCAAAACATCACCTGCACAGCGAGCAATACAATTTATGTGATACAATGTATACATAATGGATGTCACATGCAATATGTGGGGAAAACCACCACGGAAAACCGTACCTGGTTCAGAAATCACAACTCAGCCATCATCACTAAGAAAGTGGAACAGCCTGTTCCTAGACATTTTAATTCAGAAGATCATACACTCGCTGAACTAGAAATCTTCCTTATAGAAAAACTCTCCAACCCAAAACCACTGGACACCAGGGAAAACTTCTGGATCTACAAACTTGACACCCTCGCGCCCAACAGCCTTAACTTAGAAGATAATACGCGAACTCCTATCTTTTCTTGCATGTGCTACTGCAATCCTTGGCTCATCTTAGAACTCTCTCCAACCTCAGAGTTTTAAGAACTGTCAGCTGTGCTCACAATACACTTTATTTCAAAAATCATGTATGTTAGGTTTAGCTTAGATTCTATCTATCTATCTATCTATCTATCTATCTATCTAAACTAGATATTGTCTCACAATACCAATACCAAAACCAAAATCTTCATTTGAAATTGGCACCGATACCGATAACAACAACGATAGCAAAAAATGACATGGGGTCCTAGCGCACATCCTTACAGAAAAATCAAAACTAAATAACTGAAATGGATACTTGATGAGGGTGTAAATAGATATTAGTCATTACCCAGTCCACCATTTTTAGTGTAGGTAGGATATGTTCAATGGATTTACCCTCTTTTTTAGGTTCTTGTTTCAGCATTAATAGGCACACACTTAGGTATCTACTGACTAGGACTGAAATTAATATTCATAACAGATACCAAATTTATAATATTTGTTAGCTAATGAAGCAAACAGGAAGTGATGATATTCACTTTCCACTTCATGTACTGAAATGAATATTTATTTTTGTAATTTTGTTTGGGTTATTTCAGTTGTTTTGTTTTTCATTATTTCATTTTGGTTGTTTTAGTTGCTTTGTTATTTCATTTGTTCGATACTTCGTTAACATCAGTAGTACATTCCAGCACTAAATAGAATTACCAAGATTAACTAAGTTCCAAATAATGGTCACGATCCCATGCCGTGTAGATCACACTAGGCATGGGCGAACAGATCGCGGTTCGTGTTCGGCCATTCGGTTCGGCCGCGATCGGTTCGTGTGTTCGCATTCGGCCGTTCGGTTCGGCTGCGTTCGGTTCGTGTGTTCGTGTTCGGTCGTTCGGTCATACCTCGCGTTCGTGTTCGCCCGTTCGGTTCGGCCGTTTGTGTGTCGGCCGTTCGTGTTCGGTTGTTCGGGCAGGTCGTACGTTCGTGTTCGGCCGTTCGGTTCGTTCGCCATCGGGTTGTGCATTCGTGTTCGGTCGTTCGGTGTTCAGGTGGTTCGCGCGTTCACGTTCGGCCCCAAAAAAACAATGTTTTTTAATATATAATTTTTTTAAAAAATTTTATTGAATTTTTTAATCAAATATTTATATCTCTATATCTACACTAATAACTAACTAACTACCTAACTAATAAATGTATTCTAAATGCTATGAATAACTCCAACAAACCCTAAAGCTGAATCACAGAAAACAGTAAACTCACTCTATCAGTAAACCTTAAACTAAACTACTCAAACAAAAATGTATCGACCTAATCCTATCTATCTACCTATGAATTGAATATATGGGATGGGGGTTAGGGGGGCAATCACAAACAAGACAAGGAGGGGTACAAAACTGAAATGAAACCTAAATCAATCTATAAATTAATAATATATACTACTACTCTAATGAATCAAAAAAACAGGGGAAGGGAATGGGGAGGGAATATTCAATGGAGGGGGGAGGGAAGGAGGAAGATTGAAGATTGAACACAGGGAGGGATAAAAACAAAAAATAACAACTAAATCTATCAAAGCTAATGTAAATAAATGAGAATATGGGGGTAGATGGGTTGGATGGGTGAAATAGGAGGAGGATGGCAATGGATTGGGGAGCTGGAAAATGCTGGGTGAGGGAGCCTTCTGAAACGCCTGCTGCTCAGGAACAGTGACTAGCTCAGAAGGTATTGGGAAGGGGGGAGGCAGACAGTTTTGTTTCTTGCTGCGCCCGCCTCAAATCAGCCCCATTGGCTCCGTGCAGCCTAGCCCGTGGCCAATCATAGACTGCCAAGCCAGTGGTCTGAGGCGAAAAGAGATGGTGATTCATCAGGCTGGCTGCTACTCCAAGCCACTCTCCACCCTCCACCCCTGGTGCCTGGAAGTCTGCTCCTAGCTGAGTCAAATGACTTCCCCCTCCCTGCTACATTTGGCCTTCCAGTGACCTGACAGAAGACCATGTTTTAGCCACCCGAACACAACCGAACGCGATTCGAATTGAACGAACTGTTCGGCCATTTCGTAGTTCGGTGTTCGGTTCCGTTCGGTGTGTTTGGCCATTTCGTAGTTCGGTGTTCGGTTCCGTTCGGTGTGTTCGCCATTTCGGTGTTCGGTGTTCGGTCCGTTTGGTGCGTTCGTGTTCGTGTTCGTGTTCGGTTGTCCGAACAGGCCAAGTTTGGGCCGAACACCGAACTACCGAACCGCGTTCGCCCATCCCTAGATCACACACGTATATGCATGCACACAGTTTTCACAGGGCACAATGTGCCCACACGGTTTGTATGTGGTTTGCGTGTGGCTGTGCATGCACACACATGATCCGCAGGACATGGGATCGATCCAATTAATAAACTATTAACTGAAACATTATTTATTTATTTATTTAAGCTCTAGCTTTCACCATGGTCACAAGAACAACACAAAAGAAAAGATAAAGGACAGGATAGATCGCAGTACAACATTTCACATTTTAGCCAGATGTATACATGCATACAATAATATAATACCTTCTCCATATACGCATATCATACACCCAGACAAAAATCAGGAGAAAGAGATCACAATCTCCATAGTTATATTCTCATCTTAATTCTTTAATCCCTATTACCCTACTCCTCTAATTCTTCATGTTCAAACCTTTTTTGATCTTGATCTAAAAATGCTGAGCAAAATCAACAGAAAAATACATAAAACCATATATCAAATATACAAAAATAATTATAAAATAAAATTACAATATAAAATACAGGTACTGAAACCAGTTGGTAGAATTCATAACTGCATAGGCTTTAGGCTTCATTTAGGGATGATACTCTTACAGTAGGAGGTGACTATTAACTGAAACAAATAATGAAGTAAACAAAAAACAAATTTTGTGTACAAGGAGCAGATAATTCAGATATTTGGTTCTGTGACTGGATATGTTAATTATATTCATGAATACAGCATTGTATATTGGTTTCAGTCCTACTACTGACCAACGACCATTCGCCGTTATGGGGTTGCTTGCTATGATAATCTGAAAACAGGTCTGTGAACCAGTAGTTCCAGAGCTTTATCTAACCCGTGCAGTATTGTGTCTATTACTAAATGCAGAGAACTTGATGGACATTTCTGGCTATTTCAAGCCAAACACAAGCTATTTTGGTCATGGCCAGTGTAACATGCACCCAGTGGAACTTACACACCAGTTCTCTGTAGACTGCAACTCTAACCTTTATCCAGGAGAAGGGGGGCTTTGTTGTTAGTGTGGGTTTTTAATGGAGTTCCTCTTCCATTATATTAGAGCTTTAAAGTTACTGGCACCATCAGGTAATACTAGGGACCTTTTCAAATGGGTCAGGATGAATGGCAGTGTGGGGGGAATGGGTGGTGCATGGGAGTGCACATGCGCTCCCACCCACCCACCCACCCAGTTGCATACCCGGGGGGAGCCTCCTGTGTGAAAAGGGACTAACAGTAGAAAAAATATATTATGATTAAGCCATTAAAAAAATATCCCAAATAGGACTGAAATTATCCTGCCTGTATAATGACTAACCTCAGGAAAAGTGACATTAAATTGCTCTAATAAAAACATTTAGGAAGCTGTATACTGGCTTTTGCTGTAGAACAAATATGGAACCAGAGTTAAATTGACTCTGGTGAGATGTCAGTCTGATTATCAGTCATCATTTTCAGGGGGCGAGTGTGTGGTGAAATCATATGTCTTCTCTAACAAGGTTATTATAGTCACTTAGGTAGTTGGATATCGATGAAACAAATTGCTACATGTAAATTGTAAAATGTAGCTGCTGGAAATTACTTGTGTCCATTAAAACTGTGTAAAGCGTGTAGAGTTGAGTACATGCATTTTTATTCTTTATTGACTCATTAAAATGCAGGCTTAAGACTGGAGCTGATTTATTATTTTATTATTTACATATATTATTTGCATTTTTGAGTATCCCTTAGTATACCCGAATAATACCTGCAACCAAAACAGATACTCTCAAGTAATTATTTTGTGCTGGGGGTGTATTTCATTTTAGTATTTTGATTTTTCCGTATTTTAGTTATGTCCTTTTTGGTAATTGCACAATCACAATAGTGCTAATATTACCAAAATACTGAAATGACCGAAACATCAGAGTAACTGAACGCACACACAAATTCCCTGGAAATTACTAATATGCTCCATCAGGTAACTGTTTTGGTTATTATCTGAACTACCATTTTTGGTTTGTTTAGAGTATTACACTGGTTCCCAAACTGGGGTCCGTAGACTCCTGGCTGGTCCATGAAGCATTCTTTGGAGGTCCGCAGCACGACCCAGCTGCTTCAAGTCACATGGTTGTGTAAATGTATGCATAATAGTTGAGGGGACTTGGCTCTTTGCTAAAGTTGAAAAAGGGGTACATAGCTGCAAACAGTTTAGGAATCACTGTATTTTTGTATTTAATGAGTTTACTCATGTTTGTGTACTCATTCCAGTACTATGAAATGCCAATGTAGTGAAGTAACAAAATGCCAAAGTGAGGAAAATTCTGAAACAAAAAACAGCTGAGACAAATACTTTAAACTATACACGAACATGGGAAGCAAATACTGTTTTCATCTTTGCACTACTAAAACAAACATGAATATACCAAATTCATTGAATCTGGTATTCACTTTGAATATTCATTTCAGGTCTGGAATTTTTCTTTTAGTTTTCCAATGTTCCTACCATTACTTTTATGAGTATTGAGATTGCTGAATGAATATTGTGTCTCTTTTGCCTCGGTGTGGTAAAAATGAATATGCAAAAGGAAACATCTTGCTAGGTGGCTTAGAAGAGCTTATTCCTTGTCATCTCCCCTGAGAATGGCAGCAAGATCTGAAGTTGTGTCTCATTGTGTGTCTCTTTCTAACATGATTAACAAGCCCATCTCACAGACAAGCTCCCAGCCCGCTCAGTAACCATACATTCACTTACATTTATAGGCTATTACAATAATAGGTGCTCTTTTGGAAATCAATTCAAAAGGAGCCCCAAGCCTTGTTCAGTAACTCTTCTAATAACATTTTAAGGAGACAAGAGCAGTAGGCTCACTTCAAAAATCAATCACGCCTCTCAGAGGGATGAAACTTACCCAGAACCTAAACAACAAGAACAAAGAACTTTGTCAAAATTTCAGATGGCTCTGGCCAAGCTGTCGTGACATCCGGCTTGAGACTAAAGTCAACACAGGGTTTGCACTTGTTTTGAATAGGCTTTTGGTCTGGCCCTTGCTTATTCACCCAGCCCTCCTTCTTTCCAAGGGTGGACTGGCCAGGCTGCCATGGGGCTGGGACAAACTGCCACTCCCCCTCCCAGTCCGCAGCCCTATCCTCTGACCTTCCCTCATCAGTTAATGAGCAGAGGAGGAAACACCAATGATCAGGGCCAAGCATAGGAGCCTGGTTCCCACAGCAAGGCAGCAGCCAGAGACAGTCACTTCTGTGTGTTAGTCTTCTCAGCCCTTCCCCTGGGCCCAACCCCAGAATGTAGGGCTCCAACCAGGGTTGTCAACTCTCCAGGTTTGATCCAGATACTCCACATTTTGACCCTGGTCTCCCTGAGCAAATGGGGCAGGAAGCAGAGCTCCAAGAACCTCTCCCACCTCCTTTCAAACATGTTTCAACCCCCTGCAGAGCCTTGTGACATGACAATGCTGAAAACAGGGCATAGCAACATCAGAAAGAGATGGGTGAGTCTCATTGGGTGCAAACAGATGGACTGCAGCTCTGGGTGTGGCAGTGCCAGCTCGCTTCACCTCCAGACTGGTTGCTCTGTCTGAAGGTGGCCTGTCAGATGTGGAAGTGGAAAAGGTTGAGCATGCTCCTGGGCAGCCCTGCTTTCATTCAACATCCCGGAGTGCCACCAGAGGAGCAGGCTGGCCAGACCTGGGGCACTGGTACAGAGTGGAGCTGCTGACTGTCTGCTCGGTGGATCCATGCAGCAGCTCAATTCCCAGCCGGCCATTGACCCAGCAATACTATAGAGTTGTGGGTGCCAGCCTAGAGCATAAATGATCCACCTGCTACTCTAAGGTGTGTGTGTGGGGGGGCACTTCACGGGCAAACCCTGGCTATGGGAACCTGCTGGGTCAGTCTAAAGTGGACACAGATGGGGCTGGGAGTGAGTGGATGCGGAGGTGCACCCCCAGAGCAGCTCCAGGGGCTGGTTGCCCCCTCATCAGTCTACAAACACCCATTTTGCTGCCTGCCATGCATAGGCTGTTTTAAACAGGATGTGCCCATGCAGGCCCACCCATCCCCCACCCACCTGAGTGCCCAACTGAAGGCAGCGTGGGTGAGTGGGTGCATGCTCTAATGCCCACACATGAAGCATTGGGAGGAATTCTGAGATGCTCTGTGCAGGGGCAGGAGTGGGAAAAGCATGTGTAGGGATGCATACCCATCCCGGCCAATGTAAATCCCCTCCATTCACCAAACATGCATCAGCACTCCACATGGTACACATTGATCTGCTCCCCCCCCATGCCCAGACCATTTAAAAATGGCAGAGTGTTGTGATGTCATGACATGCCAAAGGGGTGTGGGCACATCAAAATGTGGCAAGTAGTGGCAGCTGGTAGAGGTGCAGACTAATGGAGCAGGGGGCATGGCCACCGAAATTTAACATTGCTATTAAAATGATTAAAAGATCACATGAATACTATTAATAATTTTATTTATATAACTCCCCTCCTCCCTTCTAATGACACTCAGAACACTTCACAAAAACATTAAAATACAGTAAAATAAAAACCAAACCTCAATGTAAAACCCAATTAAAACAGTTAAAGGGGAAGGGACAAATATATTAATGGGAACCAGCAAACCTTGGACCCAAGGTTTTATCATGCTTATGATTAAAAACCAAACCAGGATTTCTCCCAAAATAATTTTTTTCAGCTTTAAAAGGGGCAAAGCCAAGAAAAATCATGCAGGAATAGCCCCTTCCCCCTGCGCCCAAGTTGGATCTGCTTTGGAACTCTAGTGAAGTATATGTAATCGACTGGATTGGGTGTGGGCTGTAGATGATCCTATAACATTCCCTATAATGTGCATCTAGAGTTATCACATCGTCTCAGATTTCACCTGCAGGAGGCAGGGCAAGGCACGGCCATGTTGAGGGGTGGGTCAGCATCATGCCCCTTTCTGATGTAACCCTACTCTTTATGTAACCCTGTTTTGATGTCATGACACTCCATGGGGTGGGGCCATGATGGAAAGGGAGCAGGAAAAACCCTCTGGTCATTCCCCTTTCTGATGTGGCTACTTCTTTTTGCCTCAATTTCTCTGGGTTCCTACAGACAGCCCTTGGTGATTTCAGACGTTATGCAGTCCCGATTCACCACAGTGGATTCCCAGTGGTGGCGAGCCAAACAACCCCCGCCCCCCCGTGGTCCAGGACGGCTCCGAACAGACGTGACGGGACCAGGACCACGGCAGGGAATCAGACAGACAGACCATGGCCCGGGGCAGCACAACAGACATGATGCTGATTCCCGGCTGTGGTCAAAACACCCAGAAGGCACCAGGGAGGGGTGGGAGGCAGACATGGCCGACTGAGGGCAGAGGAAGCCAAAAGGAAATGCCCGCACAAGGGAAACAGGAAGGGAGGGGGAGGAGGGAGAAGAGCCGCTGAGGCAGCACACACAGCAGGCACAGAGACAACGAGGTCACAGTGGAACACAGAGCACAAATACACGCCTGGGCGCATACACACCCAGATGGGACAGTCAGGGAAGGTGGAACACAGCGGGAAAGACAACACACACGGCACAACGGACAAAGGGGGGAGGAAAGGGGACAGGGACGGGGGGGACCAGGCCCAGGGGCAGGGCAGGGCAGGACACGGGAAACAGCATCCAGAACCCCCACAACAGCACAGCCTGAACGAGCACCCCCACAGCGACACAGGCAGTTCCAGAATGGAGGGACAGGCACAAGGGGAGGTGACACGGAACATGGAGTGGCCCAGAAATGGTCCAGGAGGCAGACAAGGACCCCACTCACCGGCGAGGGTGCGAAGGTTGGAGGGAGGCGAGCCGGAGCTGTGCAGCCAGTCCAAATACACACACACACCCCAGAGGATGTCGGGATGTGAAATCCAGGTGCCCCAAAACCCAGATGTCACAGAGTCACCCAAGTGGGGGGCACAGGCACAGGAGGGATCGCAGGTGGCCTTGGAAGGTCAGCAGAACCCTGGGGTGCCAGATGGCAGCTCGGAGCTCTGGACATGGCCACAGGAGAAGACAGCCACGGAGGGGAACCCGGGTTGCAGAGGCGGACAGGAGAGGCCTGCCGGGGTGTGTGTGCAGAGCCACAGGCAGGGGCAGCAGAACCCCAGGAAACAGGCAGCATAGCAGCGAGGCCAGGACATCATGGAGGGAGTGGCCAATGACCTACGGCATCAGGTCGGAGGCGGGAGCGCACAGCGGGGCCAGCAACCAGGGCCCGGAAGGCACAGGGGGCCTCACAACCAGCTTCAGGGGGCCACAAAGGGGCCCAAGGCCAGGTGGCCCACCATGTGCATGAAATGGGGGCACTGAAGCATGCCCCGACAGTATCCCAGTGCTGCCATGTGGTGAGAGACCAGGTAGTATTCCTCAAAGGGATTCTGCACAGCGAGTCCCACCTGCACATCGGAACAGGATCACACACCAGCCAGAGCCACCAGCTCCACCCCGGTGGGCTCTGACAAGCCATAGTCAGCAGCTGAGGGCCATGGAAGGTGACCGAGCTCCAACAGCTTGAGATAGACCGCTTCACGAGACCACTGGTACCCATGGGCCCTGTGAACAGAACCAAAGAAGGATATGGCCAGGGCAGGGCCCCCCTCTGCCAGACAGACCGTGTAGGCAGCCAGGTTGCACACAGAGAGATCAGACACAGTNGGGGGCCACAAAGGGGCCCAAGGCCAGGTGGCCCACCATGTGCATGAAATGGGGGCACTGAAGCATGCCCCGACAGTATCCCAGTGCTGCCATGTGGTGAGAGACCAGGTAGTATTCCTCAAAGGGATTCTGCACAGCGAGTCCCACCTGCACATCGGAACAGGATCACACACCAGCCAGAGCCACCAGCTCCACCCCGGTGGGCTCTGACAAGCCATACAGGGCCATGGTTTTGCAGAAGGTCCAGCTATGGGGGGTGCCAGGGGTGGAGGGGCCCATGAGCCCTGGGGAAGCCCTGCCAGCCATGGTCCAGCATGTGCCTGATACTAAAAGTAAGACAAGAGGAGCCCCACAATCCCTGGAGGGATGGGAGGGAAAGCAGAGGAGCTCCAAGGCCAAGCGATAAGGCCAAAGGTCGCAACATTGCCCAGCTAATGAACAAGGCATGGGGCGTGGACCCAGCACACCTTCTGGAACCGAGCACACAGACAGGACATCCTGCACACAGATCAGGGTGTCGAGGACAACAGGCATCCAAAACACAGAGAGGTGGGAGGTGATAACAGCAGGAATGCAGCTGCAGCCCGCACACGCCCGGGTGCAGATTAGACTGTGCACCAGGCCCCATGCAAGGACCGCAAGTGTGCGCACTGGGTCTCCCACTGCTGCCCTGCCCCAGTCTCCATGCAAGAGCCAGCAAAGCCGGCTGGGAGAGGCAGCAAAGGTGACTCGCCCCCCCCCCGACCTGTTGGCAGGTCGTGAACAGGGGGTGGGGCAGCTCATGGCCCAGACTATAATGGGTGCACCCCCAACCCACCTGGGGCACTGTTCACCATGGAGCTGGGGCGGTTGGGTGCTTGCGGGATGCACCTAGCAGTCTGCGCATTCAGACCACAGAGGTGCACCTGGCAGCCCAGCTGCGGGTGAGCATGGCCAGGAGAACCCATCATGGGTGCACGCGCTCCTTGGCCCAGCTCAGGGCCCAGAGGGTGTCCAGAATGACCAGGCAGGCCCTCCTCCACACCTGGAACCAGTCTTCAGTGCTCCGCGAGGCGGCTGGCTGGCTCCAGGGGCGGAGGGAGACCATGGGCCATGCTGCCCAGCTCGCTATGCCCATTGCGCAGTGGCTATGGATCATGGAGTGGGCACAGGGGTGGAGGGCCAGGACGCTGGCTCAGTGCGATGAGGCCGCCTGGAGACCGCACTTTCGCATGGACAGGCGCACCCTCCTGTGACTGGCAGAGCTTTTAACACCCTGGCTGGAGTGGCAGCACACCCCCATGTGGATCCCCCATTCCCATGGTTCAGCGGGTGACCATCAGGGTCTGGGCACTAGCAACGCCCAACTCTTGTCGGTCCATCTCGCAGCATTTCGGAGTCGGGGTGAGCACCGTCACCGGGATCCTGTGAGATGTCTGAGTGGCAGTGGAGGGCGTACTCCTGGACAGAGCAATCCAGCTGGTGGACTAGGAGGCTGTGATGGCTGGCTTTGCTACTGGAGGGTTCCCCAACTGCATGGATGCCGTGGATGGCACCCACATCGAGTTCCTCTACCCCTCAGATGGAGAGGCCCCGGAATATGCCAACAGACACGGGTACCAGCCCCTGCAGCTGCAGGCAGTCATGGACCACTGGGGCCGGTTCATAGACATTTTCACAGGCCACTCAGGGTGCAGCCACAATGCCCGGATTATGACCATCTCACCCTTATATGCCCGGATGTACCTCAGAGACTTTGTGGACATGGGGATGACCCGGATCGAGGGGGTGATGATGTCCCCCTGCATCTTGGGTGACCCAGTCTACCCACTCACCTAGTGGCTGATGAAGTCATACCCAGTCACCAGGAACCCTGTGGAGGTGCTGTACAATACCCACCTGTGTGCAAGCAGGACCATGGTCGAGAGGGCCTTTGGGGCCCTCAAGCAGTGCTGGAGGAGAATCGCGGGCCGCCTGGACTACACGGTGAAGACCTCGGCCCTGGTGATCGGGGCCTGCTGTGTGCTGCACAACATGTGCGAGACCGATGGGGCTGCCCTCGACTAACCCTTGCCCTGGCATCCTCCCAGCCCTGTGCCCCTCTATTTATTTATTTATTTATTTATTTATTTTATTTTATAAATTTCTACCCCGCCCCTCCTGCAACGCAGCTCGGGGTGGCTTCCAACATTAAAATACAATAATAAAATACAATAAAATCAATTTAAAAGAGTCATAAATACTTTAAACATTAAACAGGGCTAGAAAATAACCAAAACCACAAAACAAATGGGTAGGGGCCTAAAACCTCCCTAGCCACCCTCCCTCCCAAAGGCCTGGGCAAACAGCCAGGTCTTACAATTTC
>QEPC01003981.1:1330871-1345336 GCA_003113815.1 Sphenodon punctatus
TATACATATATAATTGTGCAGACTTGCCATCACACTAACACAGGTAAAGGAAATAGGAAAAAGGAAATATAATCAAGATCAAACAAATACAGCCCACAGTATCCATACAATACTTAAACTCAGGGATCGAAATTTTATCCCAAGACCATACCCCCAACCTCCACAAAAGCCAGGACCTCCCTATCCTTTTGAAATGCCAAAACCTTAAAGAGAAAATAAGCAACATTCCTCGTCATGTTTTCATCCTGGCCTCCCAACAATTTCAGCAACACCTGACGATCATTCTGATTTAATTTCACAAAGGGAGATATCCATTTGGCACGAAGGTCCACATACCATTCACAATACAATAAAATGTGTTCAATGGTGTCAGGGAGCCAGAGAGGACAATCACAGAGAGTGGCAGTTGAATGCCTCCACTGGAAACATCCCTCAACCACACCAGAGGGAAAAATATTCATTCTTGCCATTGAGAGGCACCTGTGGACCTGAGGACTCAGCTGATATTGCAAATAAGGTGCTAAAACAAGGGAGTAATCATATAATTCCCTAACTAAAGCCAGCGAAGTCTTACCTCGGAGGATGGCAGTCTCCTCTTGTAAGGTGTTATCTGCCAGCCTCTGAAGAAACAAGTTCCTAATGCCCTGATAACTCAGAGAGTATAGATTGTCTAAAGCCAAGCCCATGCAGCATAACTTGGATCTCACTTGACTTACCCACAGATTGTCCTCCGCCAGTACCCGGGTAGCTAGTGGGGCAGTGTGTGAGAAATGCAGTTTCAACCAGTATCCTATGGCCAGACGCCAGACCTGAGACTCAATAGGGGTCAGCCCACAGTCCCTACGGAGAGCAACGTCAGGAGCATGATTTGGCAAAGCTAGAAGCGACCTCAGAAACATGTTTTGTACCCTTTCTAAAGGCACAAACTTCCCAGCCATCCAAAATTGGGCACCATACAGAAATTGCCCCAGGCATTTACCCTTAAAAACCTGGATAGCTGGGGATACCAAATGTCCCCCATTTGTCCTGAAAAATTTGCAAATCGCCTTCCCTACTAATCTGGCCTGACTAATAGCCGCCAACGTATGCGCTGTCCATGCCCCATTAGCCTGAAAGACTAACCCCAAATATCTATACGAAGTCACCTGGTCAATTGCATGAGGGCCTATAAACCATTTAAAAACCCTACGCCTAGGCGAAAAGACCATAACCTTGGATTTAGAATGGTTAATCTCAAGAAAATTTCATTCGCAGAAAGAATGTAACACTGCAAGTTGTCTGCTAAGGCCAAGACGGGATCTGGCCAGCAGGATGGCATCATCTGCATATAGCAGTATAGCTACCTCTCGCTTTCCTAATCTGGGAGGGCAGTTATTAGTAGCAGTAACCAAGGGTATGAGACTATTCAAATAAAAATTGAACAAAGCAGGGGCAAGAATTTGAACCCAGAACCTCTTGTTCCCTAAGCATAAGTCTTACCTCTAGACAGCAAAGCTCTACTACGCATACCAGTGGATTTTTGTCCTCAAATAGGTAAAGAAGAGTGGGTGTATGCAGCAGATCCAGAGACCTTGTGTGCCAGGTGCCTGGGCACCAACAAAGCAGTAATCTATACCAGCAGAGTAGACTGGATTGTTTGGGCATCGCAATTGAACTTACTCTTATTATGCTCTTCACACTTATCAACGTTCATCATATGCATTCTATTGCGGGTGTTCTCACAAGTCCCATCGTGCGGCTCTTTTCTTTAGCTCTCAACAGCAGTATATGGAGCATGATGGGAACTTGGGTATTGTATGTGTTCTATCGAGGGTGTTCTCATGAGCTCCATAATGCAGTCTTTTTCCTTCTCACTCAACACAGAGCATACCTGGACCTCGGATATTATATGCTTTCTGTTGAGGGTGTTCTCATGTACCCTGCCACATGGTCCTTTTCTTTCTCTCTCAATAGCAGTATACCGTACTCATACCAGGGACACTGACATGGTTCTCACAAGCACTGTCATGTGGCCTTTTTTCTTGTTACGCGACAGCAGTGCTATAGCGGATTTGAAACCAGGACCTCTTGTCCTCCAAGCAAGGATCATACCTCTAGATTATTAATTATTATTTACTATTATTTATTTATTATTTTAATTTTATTTATTTATTTTTGTACATTTATGAGTCGTCCTCCATGCCTATGGCATCCCGGGGTGATATACAATTTGATAAAAACATTCATTTAAAAAAGCATTTTAAAACCACATAACAATTTAAAACTAAAATTTTGAAAAAATCAATAAAAATAAAAATAAAAGTAAAAGGTAGGGAAGAGCTAAAAACCCTAACCCCCCTCCCCAAAGGCCTGGGCAAACAGCCAGGTTTTACAAGCCCGCCGGAATGTCAAAAGGCTTGGGGCCAGGTGAGCTTCCTCTGGGAGGGAATTCCAAAGATGTGGCCCGGACACCGAGAATGGCCTCTCCATTGTGGCTCCCCGCTTAACATGGAGGATCTTCAAGAAGGCACCCCCAGCAGACCGAAGGAGCTGCCAATTTATTTTATTTATAAATAAAAATAAATAAAATTAATTGATTAATTATTAATTTATTATTATTATCATCAAGCATTTATATTTACCTGGGGGTTCTCCCCAATGTGCATCTCTGCCTGGATCTCCAGATGGAGGCTGTGGCGAGGAGTGCCTTCCACCAGTTACATCTGGTGCGGCAACTTTGGCCGCTAATTTCGGTTCTGGACCTGGCCATGATCATCCATACTTTTATCACCTCTTGGTTAGACGACTGTAACACACTCTACGTGGGGCTACCTATGGTGACGGCTCAGAAGCTGCAGCTGGTGCAGAATTATTATTATTATTATTATTATTAAACATTTATAAAGCGCCAGTAACAACCTGGCGCTGTACAGAACATATAATCAGCTGCGGTCCCTACCTGTGGCTTACAATCTAAAAGACAAGGAGGGGGAGACAAGGAGAGGGGACAGCGGGAGAGACATGGGAGAAGACAAACAAACATTCAGGCGGATGCGAAGTCTCAGGTGCGTGTACTTGGCTTGGTTACAAGGTGGTCGGTAGCAGCAGTCAGCAGAGGAGGGCTGACAGTAAGAGCAAGGGGAAAGACTAGAGGGCATTGGGAAAGGCAGCATGGAAAAGGTGGGTCTTGAGGAGGGATTTGAAGGAGCGGAGGGAGGAGGCGAGGCGGACGTCGGCAGGGAGGGAGTTCCAGGCATGCGGGGCAGCGAGGGAGAAGGGACGAAGGCGGTTGGGCGAGCAGGAGAAGCGAGGGAGAGCGAGGGAGGGGACAGCGGAAGAGCGGAGAGCGCGCGCAGGAGCGCGTAGGGCGATTAGGTCCGAGAGGTAAGGGGGAGCTTGGTCATGGAGCGATTTGAACGTGAAAACCAGGAGTTTGAACAGGATACGTTCAGGAAGGGGGAGCCAGTGAAGGGAGAGGAGGAGAGGCGTCACATGGTCGAAGCGACGGGCAGAGTGAATGACCTTGGCGGCAGAGTTTTGGATCGCCACAAGGGGGGACAGGTGGGAGCGAGGGAGGCCAGCAAGGAGGAGGTTGCAGTAGTCGAGGCGAGAGATAACCATGGCATGAACAAGGATTTTGGCCGAGGAGACAGATAGAAAGGGGCGAATGCGGGCAATGTTGAGGAGAGCGAATCGGCAGGATTTGGCCACAGAGTCAATGTAAGGTTTAAAGGAGAGGTGCGTGTCAAAAATGAAGCCCAAGCTGCGGGCACGGAGAACAGGACGGATGGTGACCCCATCAATGCAGACGGTCAGGTCAGAGGGAGAGGAGGGGGATGGAGGAAAAATGAGGAGTTCAGTCTTGGCCATGTTCAGTTTGAGTTGGCGTCGGGACATCCAGGCGGAGATATCAGAGAGGCAGTCGACGAGGCGTGAGCGGACAGAGGAGGAGAGAGAGGGGGTAGAGAGATAGAGTTGGGTGTCATCAGCATAGAGATGGTATTGGAACCCGTGGGAGGCAATAATTTCACCAAGGGACCGGGTGTAGATAGAGAAGAGGAGAGGGCCAAGGACAGAACCTTGGGGAACCCCAACCGAGAGGGGAAGGGAGGGGGAGGTCGACTCGGGGAGGGAGACATTAAAGGAGCGGTCAGAGAGGTAGGAGGAGAACCAGTCAAAGACAGAGCCACGGAAGCCCAAAGAGTAAAGCGAGTCCAAGAGGAGCGAGTGGTCGACAGTGTCAAAGGCAGCAGAGAGGTCAAGGAGGACAAGAACGGAGTAGTGGCGCTTCGATTTAGCGACAAGTAGATCATTGGTGATCTTGGCCAGGGCAGTTTCAGTAGAGTGGAGGGGGCGGAAGCCGGACTGGAGAGGGTCCAGGGAGGAGTTGGCAGAGAGGAGGTTCAGGCAGCGGGAGTAGACGACACGTTCCAGGAGCTTCGAAGCAAAGGGAAGGAGGGAGACCGGCCGGTAACTAGAGGGATCGAAAGGGTCCAGGGTAGGCTTTTTGAGGATGGGGGAGACAGTGGCATGTTTGAAGGCAGAGGGGAAGGAGCCTGTGGAAAGGGAGAGATTGACAACATGCAGAAGGGGGGGAGCGACAGTGGGAGCAATAGAGGTCAGGAGGCGGGAGGGGATCGGGTCAAGGGGGCAGGTGGAGGGGTTGGATGAAGAGAGAAGAGCAGAGATTTCCTGGAGAGAGGCAGGAGGGAAGGATGCGAGGAGGGAGGGGGGCGGGGGGCGGAGGGAGGCAATATCCCGACGGATCTTGTCAATCTTGGAGGTGAAGAACGACGCAAGATCCTGAGCAGCAAGGGAAGAGGGCGGAGGAGGGCAGGGGGGTTTGAGAAGGGAGTCGAAAGTAGAGAAAAGGCGGCGAGGGTCGCGGGAGAAAGATTCGATCCTAGAGGCATAATAGCGATGCCTAGCTAGGGAGATAGCCGAGGAGAGGGAGGAGAGGGAGAATTTGTAATGGAGGAAGTCAGGGAGGGAGCGGGATTTGCGCCAGAGGCGTTCGGCAGCCCGGGCGCAGGAGCGGAGGTAGCGGATGGCAGGGGTAAGCCAGGGGCGGGGGTCGAGGGGGCGGACGGGGCGAGCAGAGGGGGGGGCAAGAGAGTCAAGGGTCGAGGAGAGAGAAGCGTTGAGAGCAGAGACAGCAGAGTCAGGGGAGGAGGAGGCGAAAACGGGGGGGAGAAGGGGGGAAAGATGTGCGGCAAACTCCGAGGGAGTAAGGGCCTGCATATTGCGGAAGGGGCGCATAGAGGGAGAGGAGGAGGGGGGTCGGTGGGAAAGGCTGAAGGAGGCGAGGAAGTGATCAGAATTAGGGCAGGGGTCAAAGGAGAGGTCAGTAAGAGAACAGTTTCGAGTGAAGATGAGGTCGAGGGAATGGCCGTCAGTATGAGTGGGGGAGTCGGTCCAGAGTCGGAGATTAAAGGAGGAAGTGAGAGAGAGAAAGCGGGAAACAGAGGGGGCGGAGGGCGTGTCAACGTGAATGTTGAAATCACCAAGGATAAGAGTGGGGATATCATCGGAGAGGAAGAAGGTGAGCCAGGATTCAAAGTCCGGGAGGAAAGAGGAGAGGGAACCCGGGGGGCGGTAGATGACAGCAACCCGAAGGTGTAGAGGGGAGTATAAGCGCACAGAGTGGGCCTCAAAGGAAGGGAAGGAGGAGGAGGGGGGAGGGGAGAGGGTTTTGAATTGGCAGTGCTTAGCAAGGAGCAAGCCCACACCACCACCCAGGCCCTCAGGGCGGGGGCGGTGAGAGAACGACAGGCCCCCGGAGGATAGAGCAGCCGGGGTAACAGAGTTGGAGGGCGTGATCCAGGTTTCCGTAAGAGCCAGGAGTTGAAAGGGGCGAGAGAGGAAGAGATCGTGGATGAAGGGAGCTTTAGCCACGGACGAGCGGCAGTTCCAGAGGGAGCAGGAAAAAGGCAATTGGTGTTTGGGAAGGCAGGGGATGCGGATGAGGTTGGGGGATGGGGAACGGCCGGGTTTGCGGGGCGGGAGTCGTGCACTGGCCTCGTATTGGCCACAATGGTCTGTGGAACACCTGGGTGTCGCGGGTTTGGGCCTAGGGGGAATGGGTAAGGGGGGATGAGGGTGGGGAGGGGGGATGGGCGTGGGTGAGAATAAGGGGTAGGTTGGCTGGAGAAAGGCCGCTGGTGATGGAAGAGGGAGAAGGAGGGGGTGCGTGAGAAAGGCTAGAAGGAGGGAGGTGATAGAGGGCGAGGAGGTGAGGGAGGTATAGGGAGGCATCATAGGTCCTCACTCCGGCCTCACAACGGCCACAAAACGGCCAGCGCCCTTTTGTCGCCGCCCTTCGGGCGCCGCCCAAGGGCTGCCGCCCGCTGGGGGCGGGCGGGCAGCTTTGGCCTGGGGCCTGGGCTGGGCCCTCCCAGGGGGTGGAGCCTCGCTCACCTGCAGGGGATGAGCCCTGCTGTTGCTATGGCGGCCCATAGAATGCGGTGGCCCAGCTCCTTGTAGGGCTGGGCCACCGAGAGCGCATTACACCAGTGCTCCAATCTCTGCACTGGCTGCCAATAGTCTTCCAGGCTTGATTCAAAGTATTGGTTTTGACCTATAAAGCCTTCCACGGTCTAGGCCCTGCCTATTTGCGAGATCACCTCACTCCCCGGGTTCTGGTCCGGCGCCTGCGGTCATCTAGGGGCACCCTGTTGGAGGTCCCCCAGGTTTCCTGGGGGGGCCACGTGGGAGAGCGCATTGTCGGTGGCCGCACCGTGCCTGTGGAACTCCCTCCCCTGTCTCTTATACACATCTAGATGTGTATAAGAGACAGGCCTTGGGCTGCCTGGCAGGAGGGGTGGGGTATAAATGTTTTAAATAAATAAAATATAAATAAATAAATAAATAAATAAATAGCACAAGCAATGTACCTGGTGCTTTACAAAGTAATGGAATAGACACAGTCCCTGACCTAGGACTTACATGCCCTTGCACCTCGTAGCTCTCAAAGACACCATCTAGCCGAGAATGGTTTTATCCATTGACCTCTGGATTACGGGCCTGTAACAAAGCTACTCCACTCTGCGGATGCAGAGGGTGCCTGGATTCCAGGATCGGGGCCCCATGAACAGGAATTCATGGAAGAGGAGTGGGGGGGGGTAGTGGGTTAGAGCAAGGTGGGGCTGGAAAGCAGGGCTCCTGGGAGGGGAGTGGGAGGCTAGTGGGTTAGAGCAGGGGGGCTGGGACCCAGGACTCCTGGGCTCTCTGGGAGGGGAGTGGGGGCTAGTGGGTTAGTGCAGGGGGGCTGGGAGCCAGGGCTCCTGGGTTCTCAGGGAGGTGAGTGGGGGCTAGTGGGTTAGTGCAGGGGGAACTGTGTGTGGTAAAATTGAGGTTTGGAAATCCTGAGAGAGATATCACTGCAAGTCATGCAATTTCAGTTGTGTTCAAAATGGTGGAAATGGGATTTGCGTGGTAAAGCACCCCAGTCACTCAGGCTGTGACTGGGGTGCTTTAAAAGGATGGGTCCCTGTGTTTTGGGTTTATAAAGTATTTATTTTAAGCTTGATGTGCATATAGACTGTTTTCTTCCATCCGATGTTAACCCTGGGAACTACTTGATGCTAGGTTATGCTATGCCACTGGCCTACCATCTCCCTGGCTCTGCCTACTGTCCCCCTGGCTCCGCCCATAGGCCCGTCAGCCTTACTGCCCCAGTGCCCTTCAAACATCAAAACTCACCAGCCGCCCCTGCTGTTGTGCCATGACCATTAGGGGGAGATTAAGGAGTAACTACTTTGGTTTAGAGTTGCAACCTGAATGTTAAAAAGTGCAGTAGTTACTTCAATGTAAGTAAATCATGGGAGTTACTTTGGTTTACCACTGTTTGCATAAATGTGGCCTGGAAGTGGCCAGCACTGTATTTTTCAGATGAAGTATATAAAAACAGATCAGGTGTGAAGTGATCCATTTCCTGTCATTCTACCCCAACTTCCAGCACTCGGAAAGTACATTCTGAGATGGCCTTGGGTAATACTATAATAGCAATTGAAGGACCTAACCTCTATGAATTTATTAATCCATTTTTGAACCCAGTTATATAATTTGCCATCACAATATCCCATGGAAATGAGTTCCACAGATTAGTGATGCATGATCTAGAAATGTACTTCAGTTTGTTTGTTTGTTTCAAATCTGCTTGAAACTTTTAAATGTCATGCCTATATTGAATAAACTCCCATGGAGATATACTGTAGAGAGAGAAAAAATGTAGCAAGTAGTGTTGACCTTCTCTGCCATGCTTGTAACACTTTTCCTACTTTGCTAGTTTTTTAGAGAACAAAAAGTTACCAACGTGCAACCCAACTCTTTTAAAAAAATAAATTAACAAATGATAATAAACTATTTATAAAGAACAAGTAGAGGCAAAATTACCTTTTCTAGATTATATGAACTTTTAATTAACTTAATTAAATTTCTATCCCAAACAATTTATCTTGAGGAAGCAAGACAATCCATCAATTTTATCTTTTTTAAAAAAAAGCCAATTAAATGAATGAAAAAGTGAAACTTTGAGGACCTTTGTTATTTATAGCATCTGCTCTAACTGGTTGCTAATGAGTCTCTTTCCCTATGGACATTCCATAGCGCAGATTTATTCCTATGGTGGGTCACTTCCTCAGAGAGATTTCTTTGTGTTCTGACCTCATCCCCTCTCTGTGGCTAGTACAGTGGATGGTTATAGCTATCAGATTATATCCTTTCTCCTTGTGATTTCTGTGCTATTTATTTCTTCTTCCTGATTGCAGAACTTTGTTAATTAGGAACAAATTCCCTCTCTTTCAATTCAATTTAGGAGAACAGCACTTAAACACATGTTTATTAGAGCTGAAAAGTATAGACTAAGACTGAAACAAGATCTCGTTATACCCAATGCTCTCTCTTTTCTGGGACAAACTGAACACTGGGATGTGCTCGTCGCCAAGTTTTCTGCAAGCAAAAAAAAGTGTAAAAACAAACAAAAAAAGCCCTCTCGAGCACTCCTAACTGGCTTTTGTCAATTTCAAAGCCTGCATCCCCTCCACAAGCAGCTGTTTGGTGGTGGTGGGGAGCTAGCAGCTGCAGGGCACCTGTGCTCCCCAGACTGACTCACCTCACTGACAGGCTAGAGCTCCTACTCTCCTGCTCACTTGTCCTTCCCCTGGCTGCAAGGCAGCTGCACAGCTGAGCATGGAAACTTCTCTGCTCATCTTTTTCTTAATGGGGAGCGGAGCAGGGAGACCTCTTCCCACCTGTGTCCAACCCCTAAGGCGTCCCTATTTCCAGGAAGACTGATATCAGAGGTGCATGCAAGACCCATGCACACCTCTGTTCTTGCCCCCCCCTCCAGGAATGGGGACCCATTAAGGGGGTGCATGCCAGTGGGAAGAGGCTTCCCTGCTCCCATCCTCACTCAGAAAAGTGAGGAAGGCCCCAGGCTCAGCTGTGCAGCTCATAGGCAGGGGGAGGAGCAAGGAGCAGCCAGCCGTGATTGGGAGAGTAAAAGTCCTAACCCAGCAGTGAAGTGCGTCAGTCCAGGAAGCACAGGTGTGGAGGGCAGAGGGCTTGAAAGTGCTCACCACCCCCAGCACTTCTCAGATGAGAGGTGCTGGGTGGGGGGAGTGCCTTCAAACAACCCGCAGGGTGGCATTCAAAGTCCGTTTCCCCCACTCAGCAAAACAGCTATTTGTCAGGGGAGGGAAAGCACACAGCTTGCACTTGAAAATTACAAGCACTCCCCACCCAGCAGTTATTTTTTAAATGCTCAGAAAGAAAGAAAGAAAGAAAGAAAGGTGAGTGTGTGAATATACCACACGACACAAACATTTCAACAAATAGTCTACTACTGTTAGGGAGTTAATTGGAATGGAAACCTGGGAATTAGTTTCCAAAATATTCCAAGAAAACCCTTCCAGATCATCTCAAACTTATCAGAAGAATCACACCTGTAAAATGTAGTTTTTTCCATTGATGCAAGGTATGCCAGATCATTGTACCAAACCTCTCTCTTTGGAGGGCTTTTGTTTTTCCAGTTGACTAAAATTATCCTACGTGCCACTAGTAAGGATCTATGTAGGAAAGCAATTTGGGAGGATTTCCATTTCAGTTCTTTATGGACTTAGATGCACATATTAGTTTGTGGTGTAATATCTGTATTTAAAATCATATTAATTCTAAGAATTATCTTTTTCCAAAAAGGGTTAATAATAAGACATATGCCCAAGTGTTGCCTGTGATGAACTGCATCTCCAACATGCAGAAAATGCTATTAATTTTAGATTCTTTATTTTAAAAGGTGACCAGCGGAGGCAGAAGATAATTTTCTGTTGAATAAGATGCAGTCAAAGTGAATATCAATTGTAGATGTTTTGATACTTTGAACTGATCTTCTCCATTGAATGTCTGTCACGTTGGCTCCCAAATCTTCATTCCACACAAGTCTCAAACCTGCTGTATCAGGTCTCACATGTGACATTATAAACTTATAAAGAGTTGATACAAGGTGAGACACAGAAATTGGATTTAACATAATAGAAAAAACATCAGGTGATTTTGGAATTGTTTTAGGTTTATTGCTCAAAAACTATTGAAGCTGTACATATTGTCTTGAGCTGAAACAGTGAGTTCAAATTCTTCACCTAACTCAGTGAAGGATTTATTAATACGATCTCCCCACAGAAAATGCCTTATATATGTAATACCTTTAGTCATGCATTTTCTCCAAAGAAGCTTTTGAGTTCCAGTCTTAAAGCAAAGATTACCCCAAATTGGAGCATTATAATGTAGAGGTGGATTGAATTTCAGTAGCTTTTCCAGGTTATTCCAAGCCTTGAAAGTTGCATAAATCATGGGAATAAGGTAGTTAGAAAGACAATGGTAAGCGCAGCCTAATACTATAGTGGGAGGGGAGACATGAGTGCTTGTTTGATCTGAACACATATATGGGAATTATCTATTTCATTATGCATTCAGGATGTTGCTTGAGCTATTAAAAAAGCATTATGATAATGTAGAGGATCTGGTATATTAAAACCACCCATTTCAATAGGTAATTGCATCGTTAAACAGAGAGCTCGCCCAGGGGTGAGGCGAGGCGAGGCAGGGCAGGAAACTGTCCATGTGAAGACACATAAGAAAGGAAGAAACTAGGTCCCTCCAATGGCATGGCCAGACACAGCAGGACTACAAGACTTAGGAGAGTTCTAAGGAGAGCAAATAGGGCAATACTAAGACAGGTTGTGGACACAGCCAGCAGGTTATTTGTAGGAACCAGCTAGAGGAGGTCTGTGGGCAAATGAGTGTAGGAGGCAAGCTCTAAAAGTGCAAGCTGAACTGGGTACTCACAGATCCTTAAACTGCAGGTTCCACTAGTAGCTATGAGTAGCTGGCAGGGACTCCGAGAACGCAGATAACCAGCACTAGAGTACTGGAACTTTGGGCTTAAGCATACCATGTCCAGCTGCTTAACCCTTTAACTGCTAGCTAACAAATGCATTCGCTCTGCGTAGTTTACCCTCTTGGGTTCCCCCAGAGGCTAGGGCTGCTTTTTAATGAGCGAGTCTCCATCACGCGACCCGCTTGTGCAATATTTCAAAATCCCGCAAGGCTGGTTTAGAAAAGACAGAAGTCTGGGATCATGTGCAAAGAAGGTGGTTGTGCATTGTTTGCAGACCGCAAATTAAATACTTCACAATCGAGGTATTTAATTCGCGGTCTGAAAATAATGCGCAACCGCCTTCTATGCACATGATCCCAGACTTCTGTCTCATCTAATCCCGCCTTGCGGGATTTTGAAATATCGCACAAGCGGGTCGCACGACAGTGATCTGCTCATTTAAAAGTGCCCACAGTGTAAACCCCTCCAGAGCCCTCAAGTGGAGCCTGAGGGGGAGACTGGGCTGAGCAGCCCTTTAAAAGGACCTTTTCCTGACTAATAGTGCCAAAAGAGGGTAACCAAAATGCCAAAGTCATTGGGTGTTTTTAGACACACATTTCTCTTGGCTGTTTGCTGTAACATCCAGAACTTTCTGTGTGTCTAAATCACTCACCCAGATCTTAAACATCCAGATCTTTGAACTTCTGTGTGAAACTGTCAAGCCCCGTCCGCGGGGACGGGGACACCCACGGCTTGTAGGCTGGGGGGCGGATCCGGCCCTGACACTAGCAGCACCAAACGCAGTGGAGGGGCCGCCTCTGTCTCTCCCCGTGACGGAGGGTGGTGCGTCCCCGCCCACAACGGACGCCCAGGCGAAGCAGCAGGGAGCAGAGGGAGGCGGGGACCAGCAGAACCTTGGAAGAAGTCATGCCCCCTTTGCGGCGCTCCGCATGCTTGCGGGAGCGCACGGGGGTGGGGCTACAGGGATAAGAACCAGCACCGAGAAGCACTCGGCGCTGGTGATTGAGCGGAGACCGGCCCCCTGACTGAGATAAGTGTTTTGATTTTGAGCGTGAGCATTTCCTTGACCCTGGCAACTGTGATTAGAGAGTGATTGTGTGACTTCCCTACCTGACCTTCCCGGCGAGAGTGTGTCTGAGTGTGGGCGAGAGAGTAGCGTGTGCACGTGGAGAATGAGTCCTTTCCCTCTCTTCTTTTCCCCTTCCCCCCCTGAGGCTCAACCTTAGTTCTCACCCCCCTCCTCCCAGTCTTGTGAGAATTGTAGCCCCGTGTGCCGCCTTGTCTCCCTGGGTCCCTACTTCCCTCCTCGCCGGGCACTTTTCCCTCACCGCCACCCAGACACACACCCCCCATCCCTGATCATAGTGTGCATGTAGAGACTTGCCTGACTGGGGCTCAGACTCATAATACTCACCTGGCTCCTTATGATGATAGGGACCTGGGCACTGTGAGGCCTATAGGTCCAACCACTATCCTGATGGGCACGTATTCCCAGAGAGAACCCTCCCAGGTTAGGAGTCTGAGCCCATGCGTGGGGTTCACAGGGGGGTGGGCAGTGAGGCTCCCCGACACCCCGGGACCCGGCTGGGTCTGTGACCCCTCCCCTGTGACAGAAACTTCTCCCAGAACTTTTGTGTGTAAAAGTTCTCCTGGTAAACTGTTTTGCTCCAGGCAGCTGTGGTCACTTGGTTTCCATGGCAGCCTGTCACGTTTACAGCTGCGACTACTTTAGGCTGCCTCAGGGCAGTGTGTGTGTGTGAAAAATGAATCCGCAACTTACTTGTGGACTTGTAAACCCAGAAGATTGAAAAATCTGGAACTTTAACGTGTGTCTAAAAATGCCCAGTGAAATAACCTTACTGAAGTACTAAGATGATGGAAATAACGGAACCAAAATAACTGAAACTGAATGTTTGTTTTCTGGAATTGAAGTGAGAAAATTGTGTGGGATGCTGGATCCCCTTCCCCCATCACCATGACTCTGGAAAAACAGGGTGAGGAAATGTGAAAAGGATGCATCCCCTACATCCCCCACTATAATTATGCTCATGGGTTTGTATCTGCTATGTTGGACCCGATTCAAACTGGATGAAATCATCATCATGTGATATTTTCCACAGACATTGGTTTCAGCTCTAATGTTTATAAGTACTGCCAGTCCCCAAATATTAAAAATTAATTCATCAGCCCCCTCAAAATCACAACATTGCCTTGAAAAACCATGACTTTAAAAATGCATGTTTTCCCTTTTTGCTTTACGTCTTCACAATACAATGAAGTTGTGATTTTAAACTTTTTTCAGCCACCATGAGGGTAGATTTTAATTTTATTTTTAAAATTAAAGATAAAACCTGCATTCTCTCAGTTCCAAGAGTTGGGCTTCGGGAAAATGCCAGAATCACAGATAAAATCATAGGTGGGCAGCACTGTCATGAATAAGGGTGCTTTCTTGAACTGGGGTCCTTGAGGAGATTTTCAAAAGGGCCTAAAATTGCAATGCTCATTGGGTTAGTCTAGAGTAAGAGGTTTGAGGAAGAATTTAATGTCTAGCTCATTAGATCCCAGTGGTGGTAGGGTTACCACCTTCTTTCAAAATTTGACCTGAAGGGTGTTAGGCAAAGGTACTCGCTTGCCTCTTTCAGATGTGGCCATGCCCCCCCTTCCCCCTTTTGAAGAACTGATGTTACTATCGGCATTTTTACACACACCTTAAAGTACTGGCCTTTCAATATTCTGGTTTTACAAGTCCACAAGGGGTATTTTCAGACGTTACGGGTGGGCGGTTCACCACAGCAAACCCCCAGGGGGGGTGAATAGCACAACCGCGGCCAGGGGTGGAAAAACGACCCAAACAGATGTGATGGGACCGGGACCATGGCCAGGAACCGGGCCGAACCATCGCGGACCGGGGGAGCACAACAGACGTGCAGCCGAACCCCCGGCGGGTGCAAAACTCCCAGAAGGCACCGGGCAGGGGCGGGACACAGACATGGCCGCCTAAGGGCAAACGAAGCCAAAAGGCACACAAGGGAACGCCCACACAAGGGAAACGGGAAGGGAGGGGGGAAGAGCGAGAACAGGCTGACAGCCG
>QEPC01003981.1:1364158-1383370 GCA_003113815.1 Sphenodon punctatus
GGCTTCAGTGCTACTAGGCCTTCTGGTGAACTTCTGGGTTTCCCTGGAAGGCCTAGTAGTGCTGAAGCCGGCAGCCACAGCCAGCGCTGAAGCCGCCGGAGTCGGACCGCCGCCGCCACCCAGAGCGCAAGGTAGGCGATCCCTGGGTGGGGAAGTAGGTAGGGTGATCTGATCCATGGGGTGGGGTGTGTGTTAAACCACCCCCCATCCCAGGGAACGTACCTGCTGGTGCGGGCTCCAGGTTGCCGGCGGCGGCCCGGAGTCCACACTACTAGGGACTTAGGGTTAAAAAAAAAAAAATATTAATCCAGGATGGGCAGGGTGGGTAGGGGGTGCCCCCCCTTCCACCCGCACAGTCTAGGAGGGGGAGGTGGGAGGTTTTTTGTGGTTTTTTTCCATTGATTTCAATGGGGACAGTTCCCCATTAAAATCAATGAAACAAATCCGGTACCGGTAAACCGGTACAAATCCAACAATCCGTTTTTTTAAAATCCGGCAACCGGTAAATCCGGTAGCCGATAACTGCCCTGATGTCCCACCCCTAGTGTATATATACTTTAAGCAATGAGCATCTCTTCTTCATCCAGCTTGCTACATTCAAGACTACCACCATGAGCAAGAGCCACATCCACCCACAGTATGCTGTGTTTTTACCAGAAAAAAATCACGAAATATCACCTTACAATGGAACACCTCAAAGTCTACATAACTTTGAATATTATCCTGAAAGGCCTGGAGATCTGCATACCTCTCTCAACTCCAGAAGGTACTTTTCTTTCTTCCAATTGGTATATTAACAAACACAACCTAAATATATCCCTTGTATCTGCCATGATAAAAGATAATTTCCTAAAGATGAAGACATTTAAGGAAGCCCTCGAACAAGAACTTATGCTTAAAAAAAAATAATCTTAACACCAAGGAGCATGAAAGCCTCCTGCATGAAATTAACAGATCTAGATGGGTAATTCATCATAATACCTATGCCACCAAAAAGAGCAAGCTTAAGAGAGACATGCTTAGATATCATCTCCCCTGTCTGCCATTTAACTCTGTTTTAAAGGGATCTGTGTTCAGGGACACTTTCTCAACCACTCAGAAATATAAGTATAGCAATAGACTCCCCATAAACAGGAGATCCAGAAGATGCTCTCTGCCATCGCCAGGATTCAGTCTTAGAGAAACTTCAGAAAATGATGCCAATGACTCCAAAATGGTGTTAGACCTCACTGATGGAAGCTTATCACAGTGTGAACTTAAACTCCTATCTAGGGGGTTCAACCTCTGTCCCACACCCAGAGAACATAACATAGCCCAAATGAAGAGTGATATCAAATCATCTGAAGGAAGATGCAGACTGACAGAATATTTTTATGAGGAAACTGAAGCAAACAAACAAGATTACAACAAGCATCCCCTCCATTAATTTCTCCCTCCAAAAACCTGGACACCTCTCACCAATAGAAATCCTGTCTTGGAAACATTTCTTCTGTCCGTCAACAGGATTATTCATAACCACAAACCTTCACCTTCTTTTGACAACCTTTCTAGAGCCGAAAGAACTGCCCTAAGAAATCTTCAGATGAGAAGAGATATTGTTATTAAACCTGTGGACAAAGGGGGTGCAGTCGTAGTTCATAACACAGAGGACTACATCTCAGAGGGCCTGAGACAAGTTAAGGTTGACAAGACTTATAAGTCCCTTGACCAAGACATTACAGCAGATCTTAATACACACATTTCTACCACCATACAAGGGTTTGAACAAAGGAATTTACTTAATTATGATACAGCTAATCTGCTCATTAACCCAAATCCTACTTCTGGACGATTTTACATGTTGCCTAAAATACATAAACCTAACAACCTAGGACGGCCCATTGTCTCAGGCAATAACACTACTACTGAAAGGATCTCTCTTTATATTGACTTACATTTACAACATCTACTACAAAACCTCCATCCTACATCAAGGATACTAATGATTTCCTCCTCAAGATTGAATCCTTGAATAATCAAGCACAACTTTGACTAAGATACCATACTAGCAACATTCAATGTCACTCCTCTCTACACCAATATACCACACAATGGTGGCATTCAGGCTCTCAAAGTATTTTTAAATAACAGAACTTTCAAAGAACCCCCCACGGAAGTCATCACCTCATTAGATACACTAGTGCTCACCTGCAACAACTTTACCTTTAATGACAAACATTACCTGCAAGTACAAGGTACTGCTATGGCCACTTGTATGGCTCCATCCTATGCTAATTTATTTATGGGCAAACTTGAACAAAGTATCCTGGAGGAGTCTACCCACAGACCTCTAATATGGTGGAGATACATTGATGACATCTTTGTAATCTGGACAAGTGGCAAAGAGTTTGGAACAATTTAAGGGCTATCTCAACACCATCCATCCCACTATAAAATTCACATGCAACAGCAGCATTGATAATTCCTACATCCCCTTCTTAGATGTCCTTCTTAACACTGAGCAAAATAAGATTAACACCGATTTATACAGCAAACCTACAGATGCTCACCTTTACTTGAATTGGAGTTCTTGTCATCCAAGACACATAAAGAAGAACATAATTTATAGCTTGGCTCTGAGGATTAGACGCATCTGTAACAACAACATGAATTACCACCAACGAAGCAAAGAACTCAAGAAGCATCTTCTCACTAGGGGCTATCCTTCCAATGTCATAGACTTCAACATCCACCGGGCGTCCATACTAGAAAGGGAATCCCTCCTCCACAAGGGGGAGACTCATACTCACAAAGAACACCGCATCCCTTTTGTAGTCGATTTTCACCCAGCATCTCCTCAATAGCACCTGGCAATTAAAGAAAGCTACCCATTGGTTACGAATTCACCACGTCTTCAAAAAGTCATCAAACATTCATCTTTTGTGGCTTTTCACCAGCTGCCTAACCTATGGAAACTACTTGTAAGATCTGAATTAAAATCGCCTGTCACCAACCCTGGATCTCATCACTATGGATCCCAACGTTGCATCACTTGTATCCATCTTAAAGAAACAACCACATTCAGAAGCAGAACAACTGGTAGGACCTACTACATCAAAAAGAACATCACCTGCAAGTCAAGCACTGTCATATATGTGATACAATGCAAACATCCTGATTGTCATATACAATATGTTGGGAAAACTACCACAGACCTCCGTACCCGGTTCAGAAACCACAAATCGGCTATCAAAACAAAGAACCTGTGGCAAGGCACTCTAACTCAACAGATCACACTCTCTCAGACATGGAAATCTTCCCTATAGAAAAACCCTCCACCCCAAAGCTACTAGATGCCAGGGAGAACTTCTGGATCTACAGGTTTGACACCCTAAAACCCAATGGCTTCAACTTAGAGGACAATACCTGAATCTGTTTTTTCTTGTAAGAATAACTACATCTGATGTCACACCTTAGAACCTCTCTACCCTCAGTGTTTGTGGAACTGTCAGCTTGGCTCACAGCACACTACAGTTCAAAAATCTGCCGAGATACTGATTAAGGTGGAAGCCTCACAGAATGGAATATTATCTAATATCTACAAAGGCCTAGTCCTACAAACCCACTATAAAATATTAAAACTGAATCACTACACACTATCTCTATCACTATAACTAAACTAACTCCTACATCTATCTATCTATCTATCTATCTATCTATCTATCCATCCAGGGATGGGGGGGGACACAGACAGCTGACAACAAACAACACAGGGAGAGGTATAAAACTGAAATGAAACCTAAATCAATCGAATCCTACTCCAAATAAATCCAAAATAAGGGGAAAGAAATCAGGAATGGAATATATACAGGGAGGAGGTAAGGATTCAATGGAGGGGAGGGAGAAACAACACAGGGAGGGGTAAAAAATAAAAATAACACCTAAATCTATCTAATCTATTATAAATAAATGAAACTATGGAGGTAAATGTGTGGAAATGGGTGAAATAGGAAGAGGATGGCAATGGATTGAGAGGAAGACAAACTGCTGGGAGAGGGACAGTTCTGAAAACGCCTGTTGACAGGATCAGTGACTAGCTCAGAATGAATTGGAAGGGAGGGAGGGAGGGCAATGACTTTTGTTACTTGCTGCACCTGCTTTACCACAAGCCCCATTGGCTCTGTGTAGCCTAGCCCATGACCAATCGCAGAATGCCAAGTTAGTAGTCTGAGGAAAAGAGGGATGGTGATTGGGCAGGCTGGCTGCTAGTCCAAGCCTCTCTTCACCCCTGGGGCCAGGAAGTCTGCTCCTCAGCTCCCCTCCCCCTCCCTGGGCCTGCCAGCCAGGTTTTTCCCACCTGAGCGCTGTCCCAATGCGCCCCAATGCGCCAGAACTGTTCAGGGGTTTCTGTGTTCAGTTTGGGCATCTGGTTCAGGCGTCTGAAATGGCTGAGTTCGGGTCAAACTCTGGACATCCGAAACACGTTTGCACATCCCTACTAGCTCAGGAGTTGCACATACCCAGTGAGTAACAGTTTTGGAAACTTCTAGTGTTTCCTTGAATGCTATTGCAAATGGCTATTGATAGCTATTTGAGTGCTTCCTTTAAGGGCAAAAGTGATGGCAATAGGTCTATAAAAAGCAAGGCTTACGGAAGAGAAAGGAATGGATAGGAGCTGCTGTGAAGAGAAGCAGACTGCTGCATTTTTTGCTCCCTCTAGGCCCTGAACAGTTTAATTCAGGTCAGTTCATATTAAAAGGGGCAAATAATTGTTATGTTGATCAAATCAAATTGTGCTAAGAGTTCTAATTGGGGTAATGGAAAAAGAAAGGAGAGAAATCAGAACTGTTCTGCTCCTTCGAAGGGATTCTTTTGGACTTCTTCTATAGGAGCAAAAGGGGGAAAGTTTGCATCCGTACCAAAGCTTTCAGTAAACAGAGAAATACTGGATGATCAGAAGGCCTGCATGTTTTCTTAAAGCTGCAGGTTAAAGTTATATGGACTTTTGGTTTTCATTACCAGTAAACTATTACACTTGTATTATTGACAAACATGCTGTGGATATAAGAATAATGACAGCTAGTTATTAACAAAACATAGTTCAGTCATGAATATCTCTCTCTCTCTCTCTCTCTCTCTATATATATATATATATATATATATAATGTCTGAATATACACTTGTGTACATGTTTTATTTTTGTTGTGAAGTTGGTCTCTGGGCGTCTTCGATGTAAGTTCAAAATTGAACTCAAGGTGTTACACTGGCATTTAGCTTCTCCCAATCCCAGGATTCCCCTCTGTTCCTTTCTCCAATTTCGAGTGCTCTGAATTGTCTGGCGCAACAGCTTCCTGTCTAAACACCTTTTTTCCTGTCTCTTTGTGGTTCCCAAACTTCTGCTCTCAACACAGCAACTAACCTACATTCTCCAAACCAATCCAACAGTCATAGGGTCAAGTTTTGTGAGAGGTCTGCGTACTCATATCCTCACCACATGGACCGGCCAGCCATCCTTCCCGATGTAACCAAGCCAAGTGCATGCACCTGGGACTTCTCATCTTCATGAAGGTTACACTCCTTGGGTGAAAACAGACATGATGCTAACCACCTTTTAACCACCCTTGGTGGTCATTTATGTATGTTTCAGGGCTGCATAGGGCACCAATACAGCCCTGCAACATGCATAAATAACCATCAAGGATGGTTAGCGTCATGTCTGTTTTCACCCCTTGTCTCGCCCTCTGTTCCCCTCCCTTCATCCCCCCGACCCCCGCCTCTCAGATTGTAAGCCCTAGGGCAGGGACTGTGTCCATTCCATTACTTTGTAAAGCGCCAGGTACATTGCTGGCACTATATAAATGCTTGATGATAATAATAATAATTAATAAATGTAGTAGCTGCTACAGAGAAAAGAGATCACCATTACTTGCCGCTCTTTGACCATGTGTGGAAGCAGGTGTGAGGCACCTAGAACACTTTCTGTATATCATTAAGAATAGAATCAAAATGAAGGTTTGAAACTAAGCTCAAATTCATAATGTTTCATTGACTTTCAGGCTACAACTCCAAACTGGATTTTTAAATTGCACTCAAACGTCACATATGATGTGTAAATAGGATGTAAAACTCTTTTTTTTTTTTTTTGTAAATGTATAAATTGGAAAATCACCAGTTTGTGTTCCTTTATTTAGATAACTGAGCTTCTGGCCAGATTACCCATGGAATTTAATGCAAAATCTTCCATAGATTCGAGTAGAATTTCTGATATCCATCTTAAGTCACTTTTGCGAAAGAGGCAGAGTAAAAATAGAAAAATAAATTTAAAAAATAAATATATACTATATGACTGAAATCCCAACTCCATTCAAATCAATGGAAGCTTTGCCTTAGATTCATTTACAATTGTGTTGTGACATTTCAGGCCTAGGGACCGAGTGTGGTCCATGACTAGTTTTTATTAGGGATGGGCGAATAGATCACAGTTCAGGTTCGGCTGTGTTTGGTTCGGCCGTTCAGTTCGGCCATTCAGTTCGTTCGCCAGGTTCAGGTTTGGCTGTTCGAAAAAAAGTATCTTGAGAGCACGTGAAGTCGTGATCGCGCCGTAAAACAGAAATTCGAATGCGTGTGGAGCTGTGTGGTGAGTGAGTGTGTGTTTGGCTGGGTGGCTGTTCGTTTTGTGTGTTTTGGCTGTGTTTGGGTTCGGTTTGGCTGTGTTGTTGTGGTTGGTGAGTGTTGGTATGTGTTGTGGGTGACTGTTTTGGCTGTGTGTGATTTTAAAAAAAAATGAAGAAAGCTGCAGTGCTTATTCCCAAGCTGAGGGCCAACTTGCTGCTTGAGGAGGAGGAAGAAGAAGTTGCTGGCACTGCCCATACTACACCTCCGGTGGTGGTGCCCAGCTCCTCGGATGAGGAGCAAGCAGTGGGCTCAGAAGGTGCTGAGAGGTTTGTAAACTTTTTTTTACTTTGAGGACAAGAGAGGCTCTATCCGTTAGAGCGAGCTCACTGGCGTGCGGGTGGGTGCATGGGTGGTGAGCATCAGTCAGGCACAAACAGTGGGCATCAGTGGGTGGCAGCGCATGTCTACTACAGAGAGAGAGGGTACTGTAGTGTGGGGGGCTCTGGCATGAGCAGCACCCCCACCCAAACATGTGCCAGGCTAGCAAGGGTCTCCACTCTCCAGTTGCCATCCCATTCCCTATGCACCGCCAAATAAGGGCAGGGTCTTTCCTCCACCCAGGGTCACATCTCCCGTCACCATCCCTAGCACCCAAAGGAGGGCAGGATTTGCACGTGCCAGCCAGGGGTTTTCTAGTTGCAATCCCTAGCATCCCCTAGCACCCACGGGAGGGCAGGATTTGGATGTGCTTTATAGTTGCAATCCCTAGCACCCCAAGGAGGGAGGACTAGAGGCATCATCATCATAAATGCATGATATTACTTTGGTGTTCTTAATGTGTTCCCATTTCAGAGACAAATCGGATGCCGGCCCCAGCACTGCTGCCAGGACCAGGCCAAGGAGGACCCCTAGGCAGAGGTCATCGTCACTGCCAGTGACACCCCCAGACATTCGGCGCCGGAAGTCAGATGTCTGGAGGTTTTATGAAAAGGGCGATGGAATCACCACATGCAAGGTATGGCACGGGGACTGGAACAACATGGAATTAATTGCCCTATGACCTGACCTGTTAGGAACGGAAGTCCCCTGCAGAGAGAGATTGGCCTCCCAGTCCACCCACTTGTGGAGACAGAATGCAGGCAGGGCTTGACAAACCATTGGTCTGACACAGTATGGCACTTCTTATGTTCCTATCTTTTTCTGGTCTTTTTAGATCTGCAATAAAAGATTCCACCAGAAGAAAGAGGGGACCACATCGGGGCTCATCGCCCACATTAAGCGCACCCATGGCCTGAGAATGAGGCGGCAGGGTCTGGGGTGGCCATGGAGCCTCAGCGCCAGAAGAAGGCAACCCACAAACGACAGCATGTAGCCCCCCCCCCCAGCCCTGAGGTGGAGACCCCCGGACCCAGGGGAATGCAGAGGCCAAGGCCTTTTGGACCCAGTTAGAGCAGTCCACCCGGGACTTCGTGGCCACGGTCCAGCTGTCTCCAGTCACCATGGAGAACCGCCTGGTGGAGCAGTTTCAGGTGGTCCAGGTGGAGAGGCAGAAGGTGGAGGCGTATGGCTAGTATGTTTCCGCCAAGATGGACCACCTGCAAATGTACCACCAGGTGCTTTCCAGGTGGCATCGGGACATGGAAGGGGCCCTGAACTTTGCTGTCTCCCATGGCTATGAGCTGCCAGTGTCCTGGGTGGCTGGCCCTCAGCCCTGTGCTGCCCCCCAACAGCTGTTGCCATTCCCCCAAGTCCTGGGGGACAGGCCCAGACACTCCTAGTTTAATTTATAAGTTTCCTTTGAATTTTTGCTTTTGGTTTTTAAAATGTTGTTGTTTGTTTGTTTGTTTGTTTGTTTATTTGTTTGTTTGTTTGTTTTTGTTTGTTTGTTTTGTTGTTATGTAAATAGTTTTAATAAAAGTTGTTGTATTTCTTTTTACGAGCTTCGTTTGACCTTTCCAATCTTTTACCCCTATGTGCTGAAGTTGGTGGTAGCAGCAGGTACAGGAATGCACACAGGCAGGCAGGCACATAAAATGTTGTGTGTTATATTCCATATCATTATGGTAGGTTTGCTGCATGCTGGATGTGGGCAATGGGCATTGCGTGCATGAGCACAGATGGGAGTTCTTCCTGGTTCTGGAGGTGGCAGCCAGGGTAGCTGGATACACCTACCTCTCCCACTCTACCCCCATCTCCCTTGTTCTCGCTGGGAGCCTCTCTCTCTCTGGCCATATAGTGCAGGTGACAGCATGGGTGGGATCGTGTCTGTCTCTCCTTCAAGCAGTTAGTGGACTTTCTCTCTCTCTCTTGGCAGCAACCTGGGTGGGCAGACAGGCACCTTGGCATGAGAGGCAGGAAGGCGGGTTGAGGCAGGCTTGGAGCTTAGCGGCAACCTGGGGTACAGAACCCTTGGCACAGACATCATATAGGCCTGGCATCAGCAGCTGTTCCTTGATGCCATGGCATCATGGTGCAGACAGCATATAGGCCTGGCCTGGGGGCCATTGGCACTGGAAGAAGCAGACATTGGTGGCCATGGTATAGAACCCTTGCCATGGATAGCATATAGGCCAAGGCCTGGGGGCCATCTCCATGAGCGGAATGATGGCAAATGGGAGGAGGTCTAGAGACTGAAGTGAGACAGGAAAGCAAGGAAAACTCCCCACCCACACCTAGTCACCTACCTAAATATCCATATACTAAATAACTGTGTCAGAGACACAAATATATGGGCATAATGTCACATGACCAATCCCCCTCACCCCCGATTGTCACCCATTGGCACGACTATGCTAATTTGCCAGGCTTGTGTGAAATACTTTATTGACGGCCCCATGCATGGGAGCCATCAGCACCTTAAAGTCCAAGAGCATTGAGGTCCAGGCTAAGAATGATGAGGGGACAGGGGTAAGGGGGCTGGGCAGGGGCAGGTGCCTGCTGGCTGGAGAGGGTGGACGTTCCCTGGCACTTTTTGGGTAATCCATGGCAAAGCCACAGAACAAGGATCCTGGACTGTAGGAGAAATTTAAGATTCTTTTAGGATTGAGATCATCCGGGGCGAGCTCCAAATTGTCAGAAGGCAAGCAAACTGAGTATGTCATCACTGTGGAAATCCTCAAGGAACTCAGCATTGAATGCAGGTTGCACAACTGGATATGCGCCATCGGTCAAATCTGCAAAGTGGAGAGGATTTAGAATGTGATCTGCAGGGATGTGCGAACACAAACAGTCGATCCTAAGAGCGTTGTTGTGAAGAGACGGGCGATCGCCAATAACCTTCGTTTCCCACAACCGATCAAAAGCGAGTTCGGTACAGGATCTCCCATTCCGCCCCATTGTAATGTTCATCCAGCCCCTGCCTGCCAGCGCACTCATCTGAGCTATTGCAGTCTACAAGATTGAGGAGCAAATGGCTGACGTGCAATACCAGCAGCAGCAGAAGACATTGGGTTGCTGGGGCAGAACCCGTGACACAGACAGCATTGGTGGCATTGGCAGCAGCGGCAGACATTAGATTACCAGGGCACAGTACCCATGGCACAGCAGACAGCAGCAGCAGGATTGACAGCATCCTGTGAGAGGAATGATGGCCCCAGACCCATCACGGCGAGTCCTAGGGCTAGAAGAGTGGCAGCATGTAAATATTGACCACAGCCCTCCCTACCAGTAACATAGGCCCCAGGACCCTGACGATGGGTCCAGGGGCTTGAGTTGCTGCTTCTTGATCTAGTTGAAAATTGGTTCTCTGTGCGAGGAATGATGGCCCCGGACCCATCACGGTGGGGCCTGGGGCTAGAGTGGCAGCTTGTAACCTGGCCCCAGAACCCTGATGTGGGTCCTGGGGCTGAAGTGACTGTTTCTTGATGTGGTTGAAGGATGGCTCTCTGTGAGTGGAATGACAGGTCCCAGAACCCGTGGCACAGAAAGCATGGGTGGCATTGGCAGCAGCAGCAGACATTGGATTGCCAGGGCGCAGAACCCTTGGCACAGACAGCATATAGGCCTGGCCTGGGGGCCATTGGCACTAGCACCAGCAGACATTGGTTGCTGGGGCAGTCGATCAGGTGGCATGGCATGACCGGTATTCAGGCAGACTGTGGCAGGGTTCGAGTTTTGCAACCTGGCCAGGTGGGAAGGCAGGCAGCATGGCATGAGAGGTAGTAGGGCAGGCAGGTTTTGAGCTAGTCAACCTGGGTGGGCAGACAGGCACCTTGGCATGGGAGGCAGGAAGGCGGACTGAGGCATGCTTTGAGCTTGGCGCTAAGCTGGGCAGGGCAGCAGGCAGCATGGCATGGGAGGCAGTAGGACAGGCAGTCTTTGGCAGGCTTTGAGCTAGGCAACCTGGGTAGGCAGACAGGCACCTTGGCATGGGAGGCAGGAAGGCGAACTGAGCCATCCTTTGAGCTTGCAGCAATCTGGACGGGCAGACAGGCAGTGTGGCATGGGAGGCAGTAGGGCAGGCAGGCTGAGACATTGGCAGCAGGGCACTCAGGTAGGCTAGCAAAGACTGCGCAGCGCAAGAGAGTGAGAGCCAGTCAGTGTCACATAGGCGGGCTGAGATCGTGCAGCCTTAGGCTAGCTGGCAGGCGCCACCCTGCATCATGAAGTCAGTCGGATAAGGTGTCCGAGGCCGTCTACTATGAGAGGGAGAGAGAGGCAGGTGGGTGCCAGGCATTGGGAGGGAGGGACACCACCTCAGCAGCACAGGAGCAGTAGCCCTAGCACAGATAAAGGAGGAGGAGGAGCCCCGTCCCAAGAGTGCCCCTGCCATGGGATGGCGTGTGCCACTGCACCATCACTCCTTGACCAGGGGCAGCTCGAGGAATCCCAGCAGCGGAAGGTTCACCTTCAGGAACAGCAACTGCTCCACCAACTTGGCCCCCAGTCTCAGGTGGTGCGGGGCGCAAATGTCCCCTGCAATGGAGAACATCCTCTCACTGGGGATGCTGCTTTGTGGGCAGGACAGGATACCTTTGGCCACTTTGGCCAGGGCCAGCCACACATTGGCCTTGCTGGCCCAGTAGGCCAAGGGATTGCTGCTGGGATCAATGTATGGCTCCTCCTCCAGGTAGGTCTCCACTGCTGCTGAGGCACCAACATACTCCCTTTGGTAGCTCAGGGTGGGCACCACCTGCCCCACTTCCCTAAGCCATTCTGCTTCCCTTTTGTGCTGGGCCCCATGCTCCCCAGAGTGGACTTCACAGAGGAGGAGCTTCTGGCAGTAGGGGTCCTCCTACTGCTGCTCATCCTGCTGCTGGTGCTGCTGCTACCGCTAGGGCTGGGGGCAGAGATAGACCCAGATGGCTGGAAGGAGCGGCTGCTCCCACTCCCACCATCCCCAGGGGCGTCCTGCTACGTGGCATCTTAAAGTTGGGGGCCAGTAACCAAATCAGCCACTGGAAGCCCTTGTCCTCCACAATTGACAAGGGCTGGCCAGTCTCAAGGAGGCTGTGGTGCACCCCCTGCTGAAGAAACCATCGTTGAATGTGGATGCACTCGCCAGCTACCAACCTGTCTCTAACCTTCCTTTTTTAGGTAAGGTTATTGAGCGGGCGGTGGTGATCCAGCTCCAGGTGCATCTAGATAGCATTGGTTTCCTAGACACTTTTCAATCTGGATTCTGCCCCGGCTATGGCACTGAGACAGCGTTGGGGACCTTGGTCGACGATCTCCACCGGGAGATGGACGCAGGATGCTTGATATTTCTTATCCTGCTAGATCTCTCGGCCGCTTTTGACACCATGGACCATGGGCTGCTTTTGAGACAGCTGCGTGACCTGGGCGGTCTGGATGTGCAGCAGACCGGCCTCTCCTTCCCTTCTCCATTTCTCCCTCCAAAATAAGGTTTTTATATGATGTTTTTTAAAATATATTATATTTATCTAATATTATATCTATCTATCTACACTAAATCTAACTGCTATTAACTATTCTAAATGCTATGACCTAAATGGATTATCTAATAAGTACACAGGCGTACTCCTACAAACACTAAATCTAAATCACTAAATGCTATCTCTATCACTAAGCTAACTCCTACAACTGTCTACTATCTCTAACCTATCTATCTGTCTATCTATATATGGAATGGGGGGGTGGGGAACACAAACCACACAAGGATGGGTACAAAACTGAAATGAAACCTAAATCAATCTAATAATCCTGCTCTAAATGAAAAAACAGTGGAAGGGAACAGAATCATGGATGGAATATATGGGACAGGGAAATTATTCAATGGAGGGGGGAGGGAGGAAGGAAGATTCAACACAGGAAACACAGGGAGGGGTAAAAACAAAAAATAACCACTAAATCGATCTAAGCTTAGATAAATAAATGAATGAGAATATGGGGGTAGATGGGTTGGATGGGTGAAATGGGTGGAGGATGACAATGGTTTGGGGATCTGGGAACTGCTGGGAGAGGGACCCTTCTGAAATGCCTGCTGTTCAAGAACAGTGACTAGTTCAGAAGGTGTTGGGAAGGGGGGAGGCAGACAGTTTTGTTTCTTGATGCCCCCTCCTCACCGCAAGCCCGATTGGCTCCATCCAGCCTAGCCCGTGGCAATTGCAGACTGCGAAGCCAGTGGTCTGACGCAAAAAGGGATGGTGATGGGGCAGGCTGGCTGCTCCTCCAAGCCAATCTCCACCCTCTACCCCTGGTGCCTGGAAGTCTGCTCCTCAGCTGAGTCAACTGACTGCCCCTCCCTGCCATGTTTGGCCTTCCAGTAACACCACATTTTAGCCACCCGAACTCACCCGATTGCGATCCGAACTGACCAAACTGTTCAGTCATTTCGACATTCAGAATTGAGTTCAGTTCGGTAAGTTTGTGTTTGTGTTTGGGTTCAGGTTCGGTCAGCCGAATAGGCAGAGTTCGGGCCGAACTCTGAACTTCCAAACCACGTTCGCCCATCCCTAGTTTTTATTTGGCCCCCTTGCGTTCCCTGGACCTGGCCTCTGGATGCAGTGCTCACCCCCAATTACTGAAAGACTGAACTCGGGATAGGGGAGTAGAGATTAGGGCATGCACACAAGGGTTGGGGCCAGATCCAGGGCCAGATGCATGATCTGGATTCTCGCCTTCCTGAGTTCACTCCTTAAGCACTTCCATCCCCAACTTCTATGAAACCCTGAGCTTGTACTTAATTTTAAAAGTGTCCTATGGGAAGGAAGACATTCCTCACCACTGACAAAGGCTGCGTTTAGACATGTGCAACGCACACACAGCGTGAAATGCGTTTAGACATGTGCAACACACATGCAGCGTGAAATCACGCAGCATGTTAAAATCCCGCGAGTGGGGTTTAGACGCAACATCTCACGCGTTGTAGCAGGCCGTGCATTCTTTTAAAACTGCAAATTAAATACCTCGATATCAAGGTTAAATATCAAGGTGTTTAATTCACAGTTTTAAAAAAATGTGTGACCGGCTATAATGCGCAAGATGTCACATCTAAACCCTGCCCATTAGAGGTGTGTGAACAGAATGGGGTTCAGATGTTCAGAAGTTCAGATGTTCAGTCCAAAAACTTAGTACGGGTTCATGTGTTCGGTCCCGTGGAGTTCAGACCCCCCCCGCACGTTTGGAAAGTTGCTTGGGGTGCTCCAGGGGGTCCCGTGGAGGCACGGCAGGCTGCCAAAGACACAGCAGCAACAGCAGCAGCAGCAGCAGCAGCAGCAGAGATAGGGAAGGCTTGGGGTTTGGCACCCCAGCTTCCCTGGGCAGGCAGGCGTGGTGCTTGGCACCCGGGGGTGCCCATGGCACCATGGTTGGCCATCTGAGTCCCAGTGGTGGCAGCAGCAGCAACAGCAGAGGCCGGGAAGACTTGGGGCTTGGTGGCTGGCCTGGCACCCCTACTTGGTCGGGAATTGCAGGCTGCCTGGCATCAGCAGAGCAGTGGCAGACATTGGATTGCCTGGTAGAAGAACCCATGATACAGCCGAGGCAGAAGAGGCAAAAGCAGCAGACATTGGATTTCCAGGGCACAGAACCCATGGCACAGCAGAGGCAGCAGAAGCGGACATTGGATTGCCGGGGCCCAGAACCCATGGCACAACAGAGGCAGCAGAAGCAGACATTGAATTGCCAGAGAACAGAACCCATGGCATTCCATGGAATGATGGCTCCCCTTGACTGTAACATAGGCCCCAGAACCCTGATGGTGGGTCCAGGGGCTGGAGTGGCTGGCTGTTTCCTGATGTGGTGGAATGACAACTCCCCAAGAGCGAAATGATGGCCCCAGAACCCTGACGGTGGGTCTTGGGACTAGAGTGGCAGCTTCTGAATGAAGTGGAATGACATCCCTACCTGCCCAGAATGTAGGCCCAAGAATAGGGATGAGCGAACAGATTGCGGTTCGGTTTCGGCCATTCCGTTTGGTTTGGCCGTTTGGTTCTCTCTGTCATGTATTTCCTGTTATAAGCATATATTTTTTGGCCATCTGTTTTCCTAATGTATTGATTTAGAGTTTCAATATATTAACTTTATGTTTCAATGTATTGAACTTGTGTTTTACTGCATTGATTTTTTAAATCAGTTTCTGTATTACCTTGGTTCAGGCTGGGGCTTCCTCAGCAGTGTTCCAATGAACTTTTTTAAAACTTCTCAGTGAACTTTTCACCGTATCCAAGGAAACAGGGAAAAAATGGCTAAACTTGGGGGCCAGACCAAGGGCTTTATTAGTCTATATGTCTAAATGACAAATGGTACCAGCCATAAACATCTTCAAAGTGAGAAGTTTTAGGTTAGTTTTTTCTAGCTAGCATATCTGTTTCCACTAATTGTTTAAAATACCTTGAAGCTGTGGTCAGTTCTCTCTGTAATCTGATAATTAATTTTGATGGAAATATGAGGTTTTGTTCAAACCTTGAAGAAAATCTGATTGTCTGTTTAATTTCTTTACTTGCTCAGAATTAAGAGAGCCAATTAGAATCCTGTGTATTTCCATGCTAACTGTTGTCATCAGCATCACTGCTCAGGAATGTCAGCTTCTGGCGAACTTTGCTTTAAGAAGGGAGACACTATCTTTGGTTTTTCAGATTGAAATCCTACACTATGTTGAGGTTTCTCTCTCACCATCATGGCAGAAAAAGGGAAGAACTGGGAATAATGTAATGTATTATTCTTGATATCTTTGAGCCAATGAATTGAGCATATGTTAAGCTTTTAGAAGCTATTTTCTTAAAATAGAAATGTTTTTTAGATCATGTAACTTTGATAGGCTATCAATACCATTCTATGTAATCTACTGATATCTTCTGTTTAAATTTAAGTAAACTATGCCTATTTTTATATTTTAAGTCTCATGTTCCATTTATTTATAAATATATTGTCATTTTACAATACTTGCTTTGCTGGCTTGGCATCAAAGTAAAGTGTAAACTCATTTTATACAACTTGGAGAAGAGTGGTCCAATCCAGTTAGACCAGATCTTCTGGGAAACATAGCTCTCTTTCCTTTTGTAAAAAAGAGACACGCAACGCGACAGCTCGCCGCGTTCAGGTTCGGCCATTCGGTTCGGTCACGTTCAGTTCGGTTCAGGCATTCAGAAAAAGTATTGCGAGAGCCCGTGATCGTGCCAGAAACCAGAAATTTGCGTGCGTGTGGAGCTTGTGTGGGTGAGACCGTGTGTGTTGTGGCTGGTTGGGTGTTCGTTTGTGATTCGTGTGTTTTGACTGTGTGGTTTGTGTTGGTTTTGGTTTGGCTGGTTGGTGAGTGTTGATGGGTGCTTTCTGTGTGTGTTGGTTGTGTGCGTGTTGTTGTTGTTTTTTAAAAAAATGGAGAAGAAGGTGACCAGTACCACCACCATTAAACGCTGGGCCTGGGGGAAGGCCAAGGTGGTGGAGCCGGTGGTGGAGGAAGAGGTTTCTCTGGCCACTGCTGGACCTTCGGTGGTGGAGAAGTCAGAGCCAGTGGGCACAGGAGGTGCTGCTGTCACTGCTGCCATGTTTGTAAACTTTTTTTTTATTTTGAGGACAAGGAACTTAAGGGTCTATCCATTAGAGTGAGCTCACTGGCGTGCGTGCGGGTGCATGGATGGTGGGCATCAGTCAGGCACAAACAGTGGGCATCAGCAGGTAGCAGAGGATGTCTGCCACAGAGAGAGAGGGTACTGTAGTGTGGGGCGCTCTTCCATAAGTCAGACATGAGCACGAGCAGCACCCCCACTCAAACATGTGCCTGCCAGCCATCCCTAACAAAGGTCTTCACTCTTCAGTTTCCATTCCTACCTAGCACCCCCAAATAAGGGCAGGATTTGCACGTGCCAGCCTGGGTCTCTCCATTGCCATCCCTCCCTAGCATAACCCCATGGAGGGCAGGATTTGCACATGCCAGTCACCAGGGTCTTTCCAGTTGCCATCCATAGAGCCCCAAGGAGGGCAGGATTTTCACGTACCAGCAAGGGTACTTCCAGTTTCCATCGCTACTAGCACCCAAAGAAGGGCAGGATTTGCACATGCCAGCCAGGGTCTCATCCCTCTGCAGCACCCAAAGAAGGGCAGGATTTGCATGTGCCAGCCAGCCAGGGTCTCCCCATTGCCATCCCTCCCCAGCACCCAAAGAAGGGCAGGATTTGCACATGCCAGCCAGGGTCTCATCCCTCTGCAGCACCCAAAGAAGGGCAGGATTTGCATGTGCCAGCCAGTCAGGGTCTCCCCATTGCCATCCCAAGCACTCCAAGAAGAGTAGGATTTGCACGTCCCAGCCAGAGCCTTTCTAGTTACAATCCCTAGCATCCCCTAGCACCCCAAGGAGGGCAGGATTTGCACATGCCAGCCACCAGGGTCTTTCCAGTTGCCATCCATAGTGCCCAAAGGAGGGCATGGTTTGCACATTCCAGCAAGGGTATCATCCCTCCGCAGTACCCAAAGAAGGACAGGATTTGCATGTGCCAGCCAGGGTCACATCTCCCATGAGCTATCGCTACTAGCACCCCAAGGAGGACAGAATTTGCATGTGCCAGACAGGGTCTCTCCATTGCCATCCCAAGCATCCCAAGGAAGGAGGACTAGAGGCATCATCATCATAAATGCATGATATTACTTTGGTGTTCTTAGTGTGTTCCCATTTCAGAGAGGAATCTGATGCCAGGCCCAGAGCTGGTGCCACTGCCAGGTCAAGGAGGACCACTAGGCCGAGGTCACCAGTGATGCCCCCAGATGTTTGGTGGACAAGGTCGGATGTCTGGAGGTTTTATATGACAATGGCGAAGGAATCGCCACATGCAAGGTAAGGCACGGGGACTGGAACAACAGGGAATTAATTGCCCTATGACCTTTTAGGAACAGAAGTCCCCTGCAGAGAGAGATTGGCCTCCCAGTCCACCCACTTGTGGAGACAGAATGCAGGCAGGGCTTGACAGACCATTGGTCTGACACAGTATGGCACCTCTTATGTTGCTATCTTTTTCTGCTCTTTTTAGATCTGCCAGAAAAGATTCTGGCTGCAAAAAGAGGGGACCACATCAGTGCTCATTGCCCACATCGAGCAAATGCATGGCAGGAGAGTGAGGTGGCAGGAGGAGGACTCTGGTGTGACGCAGTGGAGTCTCAGCGCCAGAAGAAGGGGGGGAAGGCAACCCAAAAGAGGAGGCATGTAAGCCCTTCCTCCCCCTCAAGCCCCAATGTGGAGAACGCCAGGCCCCAGGAGTCTGATGAGGTCAAGGCCTTTCGGGCCAAGTTTGAGAGGCCCACCCGGGACTTCGTGGACGGCCTGAAGATGACAGCAGCCACCATGGAGAACCACCTGGTGGAGCAGTCCCAGGCATTCCAGGTGGAGAAGAAGAAGGTGGAGGCATAAGCCCAGTATGTCTCTGCTGAGATGGAACACCTGGAACTATACCACCAGGTGCTCTCCAGGTGTCATTGGGCCAGGGAAGGGGCCATGGAGTTTGCCGTGGTCCATGACTACAACCAACAAGAGTCCCGGGTGGCCACCCCTCAGCCTTGTGCTGTGTCCAAAGGCTGTTGCCTTTCCCCCAAGTCCCAGGGGACAGAGACTAATAGTTTAATTTATTTGTTTTCTTTCAATGTTTGCTTTTGTTTTCAGAATGTTGTTGTTGTTGCTTTGTTCTTGTTGTTGGTGGTGGAGTGGGGCTCTCCGAGCGTCTCACCTGATTAGCACTGCCCGGCATTGAAACCTGCTGCGGCAACCTGAGATGAGGCAGAGTTACCTGGCCCACTGAAAGTTTAAAAGAACATCAAGCAGCCTCCGGCAGTGTGGAGTGGGGCTCTCCGAGCATTTCACCTGATTAGCACTGCCCGGCATTGAAACCTGCTGCAGGAACCCAAGAGGAGGCGGAGTTACCTGGCCCGCTGAAAGTTTAAAAGAACATCAAGCAGCCTCCGGCGGCGTGGAGTGGGGCTCTCTGAGCGGCTCACCTGATTAGCACTGCCCGGCATTGAAACCTGCTGCGGGAACCCGAGAGGAGGCGGAGTTACCTGGCCCGCTGAAAGTTTAAAAGAACATCAAGCAGCCTCCGGCGGCGTGGAGTGGGGCTCTCTGAGCGGCTCACCTGATTAGCACTGCCCGGCATTGAAACCTGCTGCGGGAACCCGAGAGGAGGCGGAGTTACCTGGCCCGCTGAAAGTTTAAAAGAACATCAAGCAGCCTCCGGC
>QEPC01003981.1:1390133-1404298 GCA_003113815.1 Sphenodon punctatus
ATTGGGAGGGAGAGACAGCACCTCAGCAGCAGCAGCCCAGATTGAGGAGGAGCCCCATCCCAAGACTGCCCCTGGCATGGGATGGCGTGTGCCACAGCACCATCACTCCATGTCCAGGGGCAGCTTGGGGAATCCCAGCAGTGAAAGTTTCACCTTAAGGAACAACAACTGCTCCACCAACTTGACCCCCAGTCTCAGGGGGTGTGGCAAGCAAATGCCCCCCGCCATGGAGAACAACCGCTCGCTCACGACACTTGTTGGTGGATATGACAACAGACCCTTGACCACTTTGGATAGGGCTGACCACATGTTGGTCTTGCTGGCTCAGTTGGCCAAGGGATTGCACTGCTGGGTTCACTGCACAGCTCCTCCTCCAGGTAGCACTCCACTACTGATGAGGCGCTGTTGTATTCCCTCACGTAACTCTGCCTGGCGCCACCTCCCCCACTGCCCTCAGCCATGCTGCCTGCCCTGCTGTGCATGGGCCCATGCTCCCCAGAGTGGCCTGCACATACAAGCTACTGCTTGCAATAGGGGTGTTGCTGCTGCTCAGCCTGCTGCTGGTGCTGCTACTGCTAGGGATAGGGGCAGGGATAGATCCCGCTGCCTGAAAGGGGTGGCTGTTCTCACTCCCACAACCCCCAGGGGCATCCTGCTGCTGCTGCCGCACACTCTCAAAAGCCCGCTCTGCCTGCCAGACCCTCTCCACCAGGTCATCCTTCCAGTGCCCATAGAGAGCTGTCTGGCGTGCCATGCTGCCCTTGACCCTGGGGTCCAGAATGGTTGCCAAAACGTATTCCTTCCCCTGCAGGAGCTCATCAAACCATGCCTTCAGCCCTGCCTTCAGCTGCCGCATCAGGCCAACCGCCTCATCCCCCAGCTTCCTGCCCTGAGGGCCACAATCCCACCCCTGGAAAATCTCCTCCAGCCTCCTGAGGAGACTCTGGACCAGAGGGGTCACCTGGCTGATGGTGGCCGTGGAGGAGCTGATGGTCTCTGTCACGGCCAGGAACGGTCTCAACATGAAGACCATATGAGCCTGGATCTCCCATTCGGCAGTAGAAAATGAAACCCCCCAACCACAGCACAAATCTCCCCCACCTAGAGGGAACCTCCAATACAAAACAAAAGAGAACAGAGGGGGAGATGAAAATATGCAGTTTAATGAGTACCTTATTGGGGAATGATAAAACAAAGGCCCCTCAAGGCCTAATAATAAACAATAGATAAACATATAATATATAACATGTGCAATATCTATTATACATTCAATGGATAAATATATGGTATACTGTGTAAAAAGCCCAGACGCATTTTGAGGCACAACCCCTTTCTCAACGGGATAATATAAAAAAACCAACTACTGTCTCCTGAGGAAAATGAGATCTGAAAAAATACCCAAAACATACATTGTCTATCAGCAATTAAGTGAAACATAAAAAAGATGAAAACCACCCAATAACAATGTTAACTCTATATGTTAAAGTCATGATTCTATATGGCCATTTGGCCTATTTTGGCTCTTTCTTTTCATTAATAATTCGACCCCCCAATGCCTGTATAAATCAATGATTTTTCTATCATTAATTTCGAGGAATCCTATCCCATATAACCCGTCAAATTGGAAAATAAAGGACCTAACATGGTCCTCCCAAGGCCACTTAGTCCTAGAAATCCCTCCAAGATATTTTATAATCTTACCTCCTTAGAGGCTTGAGCATTCAAGGGTCCCTAAACTTTCTCAGCTATGCCTCATATATAACCTTCCTCTGGTTGTATGGCAATCTTGTTGCCACACAATGGTGAACACACTGAAAATAAAGGCCAAACAAACAAGATTACTGGCTGATATCCCTTCCTTTGTGTTCTCCACCCTCTTAAGCTGCTCCTCATACCTGCATTAAATAGAAATATAACCATGCACCAGCTCACAATAGGGAGCATTCAGTGCACAATACTTAACAAACTTTTTATGAGCACTGGTACTCCTATACAGACTTCACATGGATTCTTGATCTCAATCCTCCCNCTCCTATACAGACTTCACATGGATTCTTGATCTCAATCCTTCCTTTTTCTAGTCCTGACCCATATAGCCTCTAGAAATCAAATGGAATACAAACAGCTGATCCAAGACTTGAATGAATTCTTCAGCCAGTCTCCCCAGGCTCTTGGAGGGAATGTATTCCAGTCTCAATAGATGGTGAAGCCAATCTGCTGACCCAAAGCCAATTGAAGACTTCAGTCACTCTCTTCAAACTCCAGATGGAAAGGCATTTTATTGTTAATAGATGATGAAGGCAATCAGCTGACAAAGGACTTGAATGGAAGCTGCAATCAATCTCCTCTAACTCTGGGTTAGAAGGCATTACAATCTCAGTCATTTGAAACCACATTCAAGTTGGTCAATATTGTAGGCACAACTAGTAAATTCTAGACCATATTCCAAACGTCATGACCTATAAAAATCCCCCAGCCTGCAACCATCCTCAAGAAGTTGCATAAACATATGTTGATATATACATATTGGATAGCTTACAAAACAATGCATAATAAAACTTAATCCTCCAATGTTATATTTTAAAGATTACTCCATAAATCAATTAACCCAAACTAAACACCTATATGACTAATATTACTTCCCTGTGGAATTACACAAAAAGCCAATATAAACAGCTTATGAAATCCCGGTATCCCACCCACTGTGCCCATTCCACTCGCGCAGCCTGGAGGGGGGAGGTAAAACGCCCCCCCAAACAGATTCTGCCCCCCAAACCCGTTCGGGCTGAACAGGCCAAACTGAACGGTTTCAGGTTCGGCCAAACTCCGAACGGGTCGAACACTGAACCCCCCGGTGTTCACACATCTCTAGAGGCACAGTCGAACCACACCCCTAGTGCCACTGTGGGGAGCCTCTAAAGATTGACTTTGAAAATCAGGCCTGTGCAGTTTGGGGCGAGGTGATGGGCTCGGGCTGATACTGATGTCTGCTGCCACTCCGCTGGCACGGCCCCTGCCACCTCCGTCACATGCCCCATTGCCCATCTTACGTGCAGCAGACCAGCCTTTCCTGCTTCCCTTCTCCGTTTCTCCCACCCAAAGAATGCACACACATATTTTATATTTTTCTTTCTTTCTTTATTCAGATTTGGAATATTATATTATATATATCTACACTAACTCTAACTGCTATTAACTATTCTAAAACCTATGGAACTAAATGGAATTTTATCTAATATCTACAAAGGCCTAGTACTACAAACACACTATAAAATATTAAAACTGACTCACTACACACTATCTCTATCTATCTCTATAACTAAGCTAACTCCTACAAATATCTATCTATAGTAACTGTCCAATATGTAATATCTATCTATCTATCTATCTATCTATCTATCTATCTATCTATCTATCCACAGGGATGTGGGGGGGGGGGGAGGACACAGACAGCTGACAACAAACAACACAGGGAGGGGTACAAAACTGAAATGAAACCTAAAACAATCTAATCCTACTCTAAATAAATCCTAAATCAGAGGAAGAATCAGGGATGGAATATATACAGGGAGGAGGGAAGGATTCAATGGAGGGTAGGGAGAAAGAACACGGGGGGGGGATAAAAATAACACCAAAATCTATCTAATCTAATCTAAAAAAATTAAACTATAGAGGTAAATGTGTGGAAATGAGTGCAATAGGAGGCGGGTCGCAATGGATTGGGAGGAACACAAACTGCTGGGAGAGGGAGACTTCTGAAAACACCTGTTGACAGTATCAGTGGCTAGCTCAGAAGGACTTGTAAGGCGGGAGGGCATTGACCTTTGTTACTTCCTGCGCCCGCCTTACCACATGACCCATTGGCTCCGTGCAGCCTAGCCCGTGGCCAATCGCAGACTGTGAAGCCAATGGTCTGAGGAAAAGGGGGATGATGATTGGGCAGGCTGGCTGCTAGTCCAAGTCTCTCCACCCCTGTCGCCAGGAAGTCTGCTCCTCAGCTGCCCCCCCGGGGCCTGCCAGCCCTGTTTTTCCCACCCAAACTCTGCTGAACTCATCCGAACACTGCCAAACTGTTCGGCTGCTTCCATGTTCGGTTCGGGCATTTGGTTCGGGCGTCTGAATGGGCCGAGTTCAGGTCAAACACTAAGTGTACGAACTAAGTGTACGAACTGCATTCGCACATCCCTACTAGACCATGGGATTTTTACATGTGGCGTGATTTTACACTCCGTGTGCATCACACACATCTAAAAGCAGTCATTGTCAAATTTCAACTCTGATGAGTTCAACTTTAAATAGCAATATAACAAATATCTGAATTATCTTTGCTAATACAATAATAATATTAATAATTAATAATTAATATATAACCAACTTTCAGGCCAAACTCTAAACAGAGTAATCAAAGGGTATATGAAAACAAGTAAAGCCTAGTAAGTCCAGGTTTATTTAGGTGCTCAGAGGGTGCAAAAATCACATTCAGATATTTATCAAAGGAAATGGTTACAACATATATATATAATTTTATTCCGGGTGCTAGCTCTTGCCATGACCCAATTATCAAAAGAGACAACTACAATATAAATTCAAATACATTAAACATGATAAAATAGGCATAAGGCTTTAACAAATTTGAATACAAACATTCCTTCCATCCCCAACTGCAATCAGAGGGATGCCGCCATATCAGGCAGCTAATGAAATCAGGCAGTAGAATATAACCTGCCAGTTACGCCCTCACCTAGTTAGAATATTGTACTACTCCCATCCCCAACCCCAAACTAGTAGACTGTCATTAAAACATATGAATATAAAAAATATAAATAACTAAGAAATAAAAATACATAAAATAAGTATTGGAATCCCGGTAGCATGGGATTTAGGTGTCAACAGATCCTGCCTGATTTTAATGAGATCTCGCCTTCTAGTTGCCAACCTCACAAACAGCGCAATTGCCAAGATATCATCCTTACCAGCCAGCTTTAATAAAGCCTCATAGCTTCCACCCCTGTGGCCATCGCCACTACCGGGCAACAATGGAGCCAGCCATGTTGATCTAAGGGCAGTAAGCTGTGGGCATCGAAATAAAAAATGTTCAACAGTATCTAATTTCTTCAGGCTACACGGACAATAACATCGGTCATGGGGAATATGATCATATCTACCCTCTACAATTGCTGATTTAACTAGCTGGAAGCGCAGATTTGTGTAGCATCAACGTAACCCATGGTTTGTTAATAGATCGAAATAGTTTTCAAACCCAAAGGTTAACTTAATATATTTCAAATTCGGTGCCACTTTCCATTGAGCTATCCTCCCTAAGTCCTCCTGGTGGGCTATATCCTGGATTCTTTGGATTACTTTGATTTCAATAGCCTGCAGGCTTTTCTCCTGGAAATACTCAAAAGAGAATCCCATTTCCCTAATGATCCTCCATAAATAGAAAACTCATGGATATGAGCGGGCCCTCTTAATTGTTAACTCTTCCCTGAGGCATTGCAGTGGAAGTGCTGTCTCCTGCTTTGCCAATAATCTCAGCCAATACCTAACAAATGACTGCTTGGCTCTTGCCATCAGAGAAACAATACCTGCCTTGGCTCTCAGGTTTGCCCCCGGAACTCCTGGGGCAACCCTGAGAAGGTGTCGAAGAAACAGGTTCTGTATCCTTTCCAGGGCCCGCTCATCTGGGCTTGGAATGAGTTCTAGGCCGAAAGTTGCTGCTGTGGGGACCTTTGCTAGGTAAACCCCCAAAAATGTTGACACATTCATGCCCCTAGATAGCCTCACTGCTCTAATTATAGCCCTGACTGCCCTTAGTACTTTATTGGCTCTTGCCTGAAGATGCGCGCCCAAGATCCATAGAAGAGAAGGTAACACCGAGGTAATCATAAATTTAACCACTTTGAATTCTCCTGCCACGGTCCTCCAAGCGAGAGGGGGTTTCTTCTGCCCTTTAATCATTACTTTAGATTTTGCTGAATTTATTACCAGATAATTTATTGTACAATAGTCATAAAAGACTCTGATGGCCCGGCGGAGGCCAACCTCCGTCTGGACCATCAGGACCAAATCATCAGCAAATTGCAAGGACCCCAAATGAGTGTCTCCGATCTTAGGGGCGTGAAAATCCATATACCTAATAGAGTCCTGAAGATCGGACACATAGAGATTGAATAACAGGGGGGCAGGACACACCTTTGCCGGACCCCCCTCCCGGACCCACCTCCCGGAATCCCAGTAGCACGTCCCCACCCCCCTCCCATTTTCAGCCGGGTGCAGTTGTTGGAATAGAGGTGTTCAATAGGAAGCAGCAACTTATCACTTAGCCCTAGATTTTTCAATTTGGCCCATAGCCTATTTCTGGGGACGGTATCAAAAGTCTTTGTTAGGTCAAAAAAGACCTAAAAAAAGTTTGTTTTTCTTTATTTTATGCTATTTTAAAATTAGGTGCTGTAATATATAGCAGCAGTCCAAAGTTGACCTGCTCTTCCTGAAACCAAACTGCTCATCTGGCAGTATGGCTCTTTCCTCCACCCATATATTCAGGTGGTCGAGAAGGAATTTAGCATACAGCTTTCCTATAGTAGACAGCAGATTAATAGGCCTATAGCAGGATGGATTCTGAGGCTGGCCCCTCTTATAAATAGGCACTAAAAAACTGGTCTTCCAAGATGCAGCGGGGGAATGCCCTTATTGTCTGCAGTGATGAATAAAGTGGATAAGAGTCGGGCCCAACTCTGGAGATCTGCCTGTAAAATCTCTGCTGTGACCCTGTCAGGCCCGGCCGCTTTACCCCGTTTAAGGGTCATAATGGATCTAACAATTATGCCCTCTGAGAACTCTTCCCCCCACCGTAAGCTGTCCTCCCCTCCTTCCAATGAAAAAAACAGATCTTCAAGCCCCAGCTCCCTATCCCTATAAAGTTCCCCATAGAAAGTCTCCCACTGTAATGGGGAGATTGCTTGGTCACCTGAGTTAGTTTTAGGATTTATGACAGCATTCAGGGAGGACCAGAACCTACTTGAATTCCCCGTTGCTGCATCATTTGCCATGGCTGCCCACTGCCTATTAAAATAGGTAGTCCGTTTAGTTCTCAATAGCACTGAAGAAGCAGACCTACACTTCCTAAATTCTATCAACCACCTCTCAGTCTGGTCCTTAACCCAGAGCCTCTTTAACCTCACTAGGTGTCCCTTCATTACTCTGCACTCCTTGTCATACCACTTACCATAAATGGTAAGTGAAGTGGCTTTAGGTCTATTCACCAGAGTGCCCAATAGGGACATCAGGATTTCCTCATAAATCCTCATTTGCACAAGCGGGTCCTGGCAATCACTGAATTGCATGAATAAATGGGCAAAATCAGAAGAGTCGAAGAAACTCTGCATTATCGTAGCTAATTCAGCAGGAGTAGTTACTCTTAAGTGCAGGGGATGGTCACCCAGATCCACCCCTTCATCCCTGGGACCCCCAGACCACTCCCCCTCAATAGAAAAGCTCAAAGCAAGATGGTCACTTTCGGGCCTCACCATCCGCTCAAGTTGTCTAAACATCCCACAGGCCCGGGATTCAACCAAAATCAAATCTACCCTACTCATTCTCTGTGGCCCAATAAAGGTGTAGTCCCCCTCTGTTTCATTCGAGGCAGTCTCCTCTAATATTGTCATATTGAGTCTGTTGACCAATTCCTCCAGTAGCCTCCTCTGCTGAACAGCCTCGGAAGCTCCCTTTCTATCTAATTCCCCCCACCCAGTCTCACCTTGATCACCTAGATGGGTATTCCAATCCCCCAAGAGAAAAAATATTGCTTGGGGGATTAGGTCCTCCAGGCACAGAATCTCCTCCTCTAACGCCATCCATACCTCCTCGTTGTAATAGAGAAACGAATTGGGGGGGGATATACATGTTGAACACAACAATCTGGACTACAGGTTGCCCCACCCGCACAATCCCCACCTGAAATTCTGGTCTGCCAGTACTGAGTGGGGAAACATTTCCCAGGCTGTTATCAGGGACCCAAAAAGCAAGCCCACCCGAGACCCTACCTCTCCCTCCTTTTTCTCCCGCATGTGAAAAGATCTGAAACCCCTAAATGGCTGTACAGTCCTCTGTATTAGCCGATGTCTCTTGGAGACATACCAAATCAAAAGTTGATAAAAAATCATACCATTCCCTATCTCCCATTTTAGATTTAACCCCTGTAATATTCCATGATATCACAGTAAAAGCAAAAGGACCCCCCCTACTAGTAATTGCCCCACTCTTTAACTTCCTAGGAGGGGTTGGGGCACTATGTCACTTTATATCCAGGGTGCCTTGGGCATCAGTTGCATTTAGATCCCCTGCTGCCTCCTTACTGTAAAAGTTGGCAGCAACCGGAACCTTAATGGAATTTCCTCCCCTAGCTTCGTCAACTCCCTCCCGCTCCCTTACAAAATAATGCGTCATTAATTTTTGGTATAAATGCTGGTTCTGATCTCAACTAGCCAACAAGCTTCGACTCAATATAGTATTATCCGATGCGAAGGACCAAGTATCTTCGGTCACTTGGGATAGCCCCCCCTGACCAGCTGAGGCTCCAATACAGCCATTTGTTCCTTCAGCACTTGCTTGCTCCCCTGCAAGTAAAGAGGTTACCTTGCCCTCAGCCTGATCAGAGGGGCATATTATCCCAGAATAGTAAATCTGGGGGGGAGCCTCTACGGGGAGAAGGTTTACCCATCTGCATTCCCCTAATAGGGTAATCTCCACCGCATAGACCAGGGCACATGGCACCGCCTGGGGGAACTCTCCCTGCTTTGATCCACTGCTACCTAACTCCCCAGGTTCCACCAAACCCTGATCACATAGGGTCTCTATTCTAGACGTAGTGGGGAGTAAACCAGTTAATATGGGGATCTTAGGGGCCCCATAGCCTTCCTCTGGGCCTTGAACACACTTTCTAATATGGTCCAATCACAGGAGGAAGGCATCTTGATTGGTTACTGAAAGCTGTCTAAACATATCCCAAGTTAATGGGGATTCCTCCAGGGCATCTCCTCCAGCCAGGAAAGACCCCACCCTCTGGGCGAAATTATCTGTCCCAGTGCCAGCTAGAATTGGGGCTGGATCCTGGGGCCCAACCAAGGGTATCAGCCCTCTAGAGCTCTGCACCATTAAAGCTGGGTTATCACCTGCCAAGCCAGACTGAACAGTGACAAAATCGGAAGCCTGAGATTGAACCTCCATCAACTGTGGCTGCAGCTGGTCAGGCAATCCTAAATCTACTAAAGCGCCACAAGTGTCCCCCTCCCCTGTAGGATTCCACCCTACCTTCATCCCCTATAGAATGAGGATTGCCCACTAGGCCCCGGGCCGACGGGTCCAATGGGGCCATACTGGGAGAGGGGAGGAGGGTCTCCGCTTTAGGGCCATTGAGGTTTAGCCCATGACCTTCCCCATCGTAACTCCAAACCCTATCGATGGATATGCCTCTCTGTAGCAGGTATTTCCTTGCTTTAAATAGTCGGGAGACCCAAAGATATTAAACAAAACACACTCGTATTCTATACAGACAATTTAACTTGGGAAGCCAGTCAATCTTATCAATCATTGAAGCGTGGACCCCCCTCCCCAGAAAAAAGGAAAGGTGTCGGACCACCTGGCCCATATCATCCCAATCATGGGAAGCCCCACTAGGGTCATGCCCTATATACATGTAAATTGCTTGACTCTGAACTGAAGGGCGTTTTCAGGTGCGAAGGTAGAAAGATCTCTTTCGCCGGTCCATTGATCTTCCTGGCTCAAGTCAGTTGGCTTTTGACTATACCCAGCGAGACATCTAACTCCTTAATTCCTACAAAAAGGGCTTCCACAGTCTTGGCAATTAAGCCAGTCTGGTAGAGTAGGTAGTTTTTTGTAGACTTACCCCCACTTGACTTCTCCGAATTGTCAATCTTAAATGGAGGGGAAACATACTGCAAGGGGTGCAAAATTGCCCCCCCCTTCCTGGCTTCCCACTAGGCCTGGGAGACACCCAGCTTGATCTTGTGATAAAGCCGGCTCACCATCCTGGTTAGATTTCCTTATAACCTTGGCTGGCAAATCATTCTCTGAAGAGTAGAAGGACAGGTCTCGGCCACATTTCCGTTCCATGGCAGGATCTGATCTAAACCGAAAATCTCAGAGGAGACTGCCCCTGGACCCCTGGTTGTGCCCCTAAGGCCTCCGGTGGCAGGTCCTTTATCCCCCGGCTGGACTGAAGCTCCGCCCCTCAGAGCTCGCACAGGTCCCGGTCAGTTGCTCCTATCGCGGCTTCTCTGGAGTGGGCAAACCCGCTCCCCACCCTTCGCCTCCGGCGGCCAGGTCCTTTATCCCCCGGCTGGGCTGAAGCTCTGCCCCTCAGAGCTCGCCAAGGTCCCGTCAGTTGCTCCTATCACGGATGTTTAGCCTGTAGAGCTCAATAAATGGGCAGCCCTCTGCATGTAGTTCTTGTGCATGTGGGAAGCCTCTGCTCAGCCCCCACTTCTTGGAGGCCTTTAAACTTCACTTATACTGCTGCAAATCTTGGGCCTCCTTCCAGGGTCATTCATCCAGTTCCTGGCTTGTGGCTATGGCCCTTCCTTTCTAGGGTGTGCTCAGCTGACTGATCCTCACTGCTTCTTGGGTCCAGGTTTCAGTAACTTGGTCACAAATAGGAGCAGGAAGCTGGCTGCTTCTCCGTGTCCAGGACTGCTCTGGGACTCTCAACCAACCTGGTTTCTTAAAGGATGAGACCTCCTGATCGCTGTAGTCTGACTCTGAGAAGCACCTCTCTCTCTCTTTCTCTCGCCCCCCTCTCCTCTCCTCCAGTGAACCTGGGGTCGTCGTCTGCTGTTGACCTTTCCTGCTCTTTCAGGCTCACTCTGTTCATGCAAAGAATGGAATGTAGTACATCTGAACGCAAGAAAAGTCAAGTGGGTCCAAAGTTGCAAGGCACTTGAGAGTCCAGGAAGAAAAAAGTCCTGTTTCTGCAGACCAGCTGTTTGGTGAACTTCTAGTAAGGTTTCTTTCCACAATCCCTTTTGTGTCTTAAACCATCTTTTAATTCCAGTATGGACTGATGGAACAAGAATAAAAAAACACTCCTGCATCTGTTGGAAGGAACAATGACTCAAAGTTCTTACACGACTACAGTTTTCTTCTTTCCTTGGAGAAACTGCCCCATCCTCACCTCACCAGGGTGTCCCACCCACACTTCCTGCTCACAGCAGTACTCCCTGGCAAACTCCCCTGTTTGCTCTGCCTGTTCGCTAGCTCCTGGGCCGCTCGGCTCCTAGGTCGCTTGCTGTCTACTCCCCTCAAAGGTTACCATATTTCTTTGTATAAAAGCCAGGGCATTTATTTTAAATGGCCAGTCTCACGTATTGCTAATAAGTAAAGGGGGCTACAGTTAAAAGGTAATGTTTATTAATTTGGATACTCTGACTGGACATAAATAAGTTAAATTAGAATAAGTTAAAGTTAGATTAAACCTGGGCCCTGCTTATCTGTGGGACCGTCTCACTCCCCATGTACACGTGCAACCCCTGAGATCGTCTGTGGGAGCCTTTTTGGAGGTTCCCAGGGTGAGATGGGTGGCCACCGATGTTAGCTCTTTTTCAGTGGCTGCCCCTGTGTTGTGGAACTCGCTCCTGGAGGAGGCTTGTTTAGCCCCCACTCTACTCTCATTTCGATGTTTATGTAAGACCTGGCTGTTTCACCAGGCTTTTGGCGAGGGGGGGGTAGGATGGGTGGGTTTTTGGGGGGAGTTGTTTTTTTCTCCCGCATATGGGATTTAAATTTTAAATTGCTTTTATTGTTTTATTGCTTTAATTTGTTGTTCGCCACCCCGAGCTGCCCTGCTGGCAGGAGGGGCAGGATAAAAATATTTTATAAAATAAAATAAAATAAAAATAAAAATGTATCTTATGCCTCTCTCAGTGGTGAGTTTGACCAGTTATTAGAATAAATAATTCAGACTGGGCAGGTTCTCTTCTATTTTTAATCTTCTATTTCTAACAGAGTTTATTTTGTGCCACAGAAAAGCTGTAGTCCACCAATCACTGACATTGGGTTATGAAGTTGTGGTTCACAGCCAAAGTGTTGATATACTTGAGGTTTTCTAGAATGCTATTAATATGGTGAGAAATAGTTTGAGTACAAAAAGTGGTCCGTTTCTGAGCTGCTTTACAATGGTAGTATTACCTCAGTGATAAGGGTGACCTTGGGATGTCTTGATACATAACGTCAACGGGTGTCTGAATGTGTGTTTTGACCTAGATATGAACACAGTTTGTCCCTGTATTCACCATGTGGCGCTGCTTAGACACACATCCCATCTTGTGATAAATCAGTGTTTTGCTCAGCACCCGATGTCAGCATGCAAGTGCTGCCACCTCGTTTCCTGTGTTGTATCTGCTAACACTCCACATGATATCATTAGACACAACATTGGCCACATGTTCAGATGGAAAATGCAAAATGTCCTTGTGATGCAATGGTCTTCACATCATGTGTTCAACAGACGTTCAACGGGTGGCCAAATTGGTGTTGGGATTGTTATGGTGCTTACACACAAAGCCAACCACGTACTTAGGGGTCTTAATACCCCATCTTTGTTAAGTCTAAATATGCCCTTGGTGTTCTCCTAGACAACACCACTGCCAGACTTTACAACACAAGACTTTTTCAGATGGTCTTACTTTACCCAACCTAATCAGCCACCAAGTTATCTGGAGGAGCTTGCTAAGATGTGTAGGATGGAAAGTGTTTCCTTTCATGAATGGATAGATGTAACTGTGTTTCCTTTTTTAGTTTAGCAAGGAGACTAAAACTAAACTATTCTTTGACTACTTGTGGTTAGGGTTGCCACCATCCCAGACACTTTCATTTGGAAAAGGGTGGGGCCATGCTGAAAGTGAGTGAAGAAAATAGACTCTCCTATCCATTTCCATTATGACCCCACCTCCTGCTTCCCTTCCCTGAAGAAAAGCATAGCAGCACCCTGGATAACCAGGGGAAATAGGAACACCATTCAGAGCCTGGAGATGCTGCAGATAAATCTGGGTACTCCAGGTCAAACCTGGAGATGTGGTAACCCTACTTACATGGTATTTCTTTTTTTTTAAAGCAACCACATTTAACTGGGAGTTCAGGGCCTGCCTTAGGCAAGGTCCATAGAAACCATGGACTTGGACCATGTGCTTTCCTGCACTTCCAGGGCCCTGCAGAATGCCCCATGTCAGTGCGGCCACCCCTGGTTCTCAAGAGCATTATGGCATGGTTTCCTTCCAGTGGAGCCCCAAACTCTATGGTCTTTAGGGCCCTGAGGGAGCTACGGCTGCTTCTTTACTTATGGTCCCATCCCTACCTGGGACTTGGGGCCCTCTAGAAAGTTGCAACAGCTGGGGGCCAGGGCTTCCACCACCCCTTCCCATGGCACAATTAGGTTGCTGAAGGGAGCTGCATCCTCTCCTGTTGGTGCATGGGGAATAGGGGGAAATGAAGAAGCCTGTGTGTGAGAAAGAATGACAACATGAATAAATGTGAATGTGTGAGACCTGATGTCCTGCCTCAACTCTGTGGTTTCACTTACATCAGTAGTGTGTATTCCTAAACAAGCACCAGACTGCCAATGTCTGATGCAGCTGCTAAAAAGACCAATGCAATTTTTAGGGATGGGCGAACACGGTTCGGAAGTTCGGAGTTCGGCCCGAACTCGGCCTGTTTGGATAACCAAACCCGAACCCAAACATACCGAACATACTGAACAAACTGAACCGAACGGTGAAATGGCCGAACAGTTCAGTCAGTTCGGATCGCGTTCAGGTAGTTCGGGTGGCAAAAAAAGGTTCACTGGAAGGTCAAACATGACAGGGAGGTGTAGTCAGTCACTGAGGAACAGACTTCCAGGCACCAGGGGTGAAGAGGCTTGCAAGAAACAAAACTAATTATCTGCCTCCCCCCTTCCCAACACCTTCTGAGCTAGTCACTGTTCCTGAATAGCAGGTGTTGAGTATGATTTTTAGATTGCTTTAAGTTTCATTTCAGTTTTGTACTGAAATGAAACTTAAACCTTAAACTGAAACCTTGTGTTATGCATTTCACTGTACAGACTCATTGAGTATGTATGTATTTCACTACAGACTCCTCTTCTGTTTGTGATT
>QEPC01003981.1:1404905-1439785 GCA_003113815.1 Sphenodon punctatus
GGCTGCGGGGACGCCACGGCCGCTGGTGCTGGGGGGTGGGCTCGCCTCTCAGTCTGTTTTTAAACAAAAATCCAGGCTGGGCAGGGTGGGTGGGGGGTGTCCCCCCTTCCACCCGCGCAGCCTGGACTCGGGGAGGGTTTGTTTTTTTTAACTTGGGGCTTGAAGTTTTTACATTGCAGCCATTTTTAAATGGCTGCAATGCAGTAAAAAATCCGGTACCCGGAATCCAGTACCCCGGACCGGATTACCGGGTCGAATCCGATAATGCCGGTACGCCCGGTACCGGCATTATCGGATACCGGATTTTACCGGTTTCCCGCCCCTAATATCCATATATATATATATATATGGAGATGGAGATGGGATGGGGGGAAGATAGATAGACAGAGAGTGAGAGTGAGAGAGAGAGAGAGAGTTGTAGGAGTTAGCTTAGTTATAGAGATAGTGTTAGTGATTTAGTTTTAGTGTTTGTAGTAGTCTAGGTCTGTGTACTTATTAGATAATCCATTTAGTTCATAGCATTTAGAATAGTTAATAGCAGTTAGATTTAGTGTAGATAGATAGATATAATATTTGATAAAAAACAAAAAACCCATATAAAAACAAAAAAACCAAATAAAAAACAAAAGAAAACCATATAAAACCCAATAAAAAACCAAAAAAAATATAAAAAACAAAAAAACACCCATAACAACATTTCCCGAAGGGCCGAACGACCGAACTGAACAGCCGAACAGCCTAACCGAACGGCCGAACCAAACAGCCAAACCCAAACTCGGCAAACTATCCGAAAGTCCGAACCGAACGCAGCCAAACCGAACGGACGAAACGAACACAGCCGAAATGAACGGCTGAACCCGAACCACGATCTGTTCGCCCATCCCTAGGAATTTTAGGTTGCATTAACAGAAGCATAGTGTTGAGGTCATGAGAAGTAATAGTTTCACTCTGTTATGCGCTGGTCAGACCTCAACTGGAGTACCTTGTCCCATTCTGGTCACCGCATCTTAAGAAGGACATTGACAAATTGGAACAGGTTCAGAGGAGAATGACAAAAATGGTCAGGTGTCTGGAAACCAAGTCTTATGAGAAAAGGTTGAAGGAGCTGGGCATGTTTAGCCTGGAGAAAAGAAGACTAAGGGGAGACATGATAGCCGTCTTCAAATATCTGAAGGACTGTCACATAGATAGAAGATGGAGCAGACCTTTTCTCTGCTCCTCCTGTGGGCAAGACTAGAACCAATTGGATCAAATTACAAGGAAGTAGATTAACATTAGGAAGATCTTCCTAATCGTAAGAGCTCTGCGACAGTGGAACAGACTGCATAAGGAGGCAGTGGGCTCTCCTTCACTGGAGGTTTTCAAACAGAGGCTGGACGGTCATCTGTCAGGGTTGCTTTAGATTCCTACATTGAGCAGGGGGTTGGACTAGCTGACCTCTGAGGTACCTTCCAACTCTATGATATTCTATGTTTTCACCCTGGGCCCTGTAGTTTCTAAGACGATCCCTGAAGGAGTTTCATCTTAGTAATGCCACAATTGACAGTGACCATGATTTAAGTGCCATCACAGCTGAGCGGTGGGTTTAGTCAAGGATATATCATATTCGGTCTCGCGTCATGCTTTTGATGAAAAGTCCTATTTTTTCCCATTATATTTCAGATTTAGGGTAGGGGCGATCACCTTTGCTGGCACTGCTGCATCACTGCCTGGCCCAGCAGGGTAAAAAGACCAAATGGCACAATAGGCACTTCCTTCATCACTGAAGTCACTGTCTTGGCTCCCATGGATGTTACTGTATGGAGAATTGTGCACCTCCTCAGAATAACTCAGGAAAGAAGGGCACCCAACCGTCAACATTTCCCTAGTTTTTCTTATTATTAAGCCTACATGGTGCCTTGAATATTGTGAGTATGTGGATCTAATTTGCAGGCAATTTAGAACAGAACCACTTACCAATGGCTGTTTTCAAACAGGATGCACCGCACAGGTCCACCTACCCACCGAAGCACCCATCTCAAGGTTGTGTAGGTGGACACATGCTCCCATGATCCACATATTTCCCACTCATGCCCACGCATGGAACATCGGGGGAAAATCCTGCAGGGGCAGGAGTGGGTGATACATGGGTAGGGCCCACCCCCAGCGCACCCCCAGCGCTGCCCATTTGATTTCCCCCCCTCCCGCATCGGATGTATGTGGGTGCTCCACCACCCAGCTGTGCCCTTTTATAAACAGCCATTGTTTCAGAGCAGGTATGTTCCCCAGGAAGAATTGCAGATGAAATGTCTTGCATTGCAAACAGGGATAAGCCTCCTGGAACCATATACATTTGTAAAAGCTTTATAGGGCTATGTCCTTTTTCCTCCTAAAATCCTTCCATTTTCTCAGTAAGTCTTCTCTCTCCCTGTGGAAACTTTTCATTGAATTATTTTTATAGCCTTTCCCAAATTGAGGTTCTCTGAGATGTTTTCTTCATTCTGAGAGGGATATAAAGGAGATGGAATTTCTTCCCCACCGGAGCCCCAGTCTCAAAGTTGTAGTTAAGAGTCTGATCACATTTCCATTATAAGTCTCTGTTTCCAAGGATTTATAGAATGTCACAAAAAGACTCGATGGTAATTCTCATCCAGAAGATAGATTATTTCATTTTGTTTGTACTAAACCAGGATTGTGTGTTGTGTTTCCACAGGCCATCTAAATTTCAAAAATCTACTTTTACCCCCCCCTTTTTTTTTACTAACAATAAAATGAGTACCTGAAAAGACAAGTAAATCCATCAAATATATCCTAAAAATAGCCTTTTGCATAATAACAAATCTCTCTTTACCCTCTGTCAAATATCTGTTTTGTTTTTTCCATTTTCTTTCTTTCTTTCTTTCTTTCTTTCTTTCTTTGGTTACTTGGTCATTTCAGCAATATAAGCACTATTGCACATGTGAAGTTGTCCAAAATGTTGTGACCAAAATACCAAAGGGAATGAACAACTAAAAAGATAAAATTCAAACCAGAATACCCAAAAAATGGATATCGAAGAACCTGATTTGGTTGCAGATATTATTTGGGTATTCAAAGGGCTACCTAAAACATGGATAACACCAGCAAATAATAAACCCACTGCTTGTTGCAGCTCAATTCACCCTTTCTCATAGTACTACTTCAGGAACTAGGGGACACCTGACTAAATTGACAAGCAGTAGGTTAAAACAAAAGAAAATAAGTTTTCACACAGTGTACTGTTATTCTGTGGAACTCATTGCTATGGACTTTTGTGAAGTAAGGGCCAGCTTTACCATTTAGCCTTTTCAAATGCCTTTTCAAATGCCCCCCACACACTTGTGTGGAAGGGCGGTGTATCTGTAGGAATGCTGTGGGCCGTCGCGACTCACCAGTGGTGGGAGGGTGCCCGTGGGAACACAGCTGGTGGTGAGTGAGGGTGCTTGCACGCTCCTGTGCTTCACCCATCTCTACCCACCTCCTCCTATCACCCACATGGGGAGCAACCGGTGCCAATGCCAGTTGCTCCATGTGTGGAGATGGGTGGAGATGGGTGGTTCCCCCATGGGAATAGGCACACACCCACCTCCACTCGCCACCGATGCACACCCATTCCCTCACCCACCGTGGCCCATTTGAAAAGGGCCATAGATGGACTATGGCATTAAATGTAAATTGAGCAGAAAAGCTGTTCCTCTTACATTTGCTCCTGTGCCCCAGTTTCCCCGGCAATGATTTAGTAGAGCAGGTGGGAAATCGTAGGGGTGTGCATGTAGTTTCATTATTACAATAATAATAATGAAAATTGTCATTTTTGTTATAGTTATTGCAAGAACAAAAATAATCAATAATTATAATGAAAATAGAAATGAAAATGACATTTTGTTTTTGAAATAAAGAGAATAAACTGAAAAACATATTTCTAGCTATAACCGTTTTGATTTTATTCAATTCTAATGAAACTCAGGAAGAATGTAGCTCCAATTGAGAGCACTGTGTGCACCAAGTTTTGGAATGATTAGATAAAGGAAACTGATGTTAGAAGTGATTGAATGTAGTGATTTTAAGAAAAGCTCCATTCACATTCATGGTTGCAACTTTTTTATCTTCCATCCAATATGCATGAAACCTGTGAATATTATATCCCTCCACATGCTTAACACTCCTGCCAGAGGTTCCTGGGATAGGCTCCTTCTCTGCATATGCTGTGCAGGCATATAAAATTAGGACCCTTTAAAACATCTTTCTGATATTTGGTAGAGATGATTGAGAAAGTGTGATATATATCCCTGCCAAATTGCATGTACACTGGGTGGACTACAAAGATTTTACAATCAGATATACATTTATAAGTTAATTGCTTATACCACCAGGACCATTTATCCAACCCTTCTGAAAGTTGTCAGACCTAGTAAATATGGGAAGGAGTATAAACTTGCTATGTTTCATCTATATTAAACATGAGGCAAAGAAGTTACATCTAAGAATGTATGTGAACATTTTTGCAAAATAATATAATTCAACGGCTTCTACAATTGGATTCCTTTATCTAAGTTTTTTGAAATTTGGTACACATAATGCCTTCCTTTGGAGGTATAATCCCTCCACAGTTCAGCCAAATATAGTGAAAAACAACAAGGTTACAGCCAAAAATGTGTTTTCCATTGAAACCAATGGAAAATGAAAACAAAAGCAAAAACAAAACCGAAAATTTGATTTTTGTGAAAACAAAAATTTCATATTTAAATATTGAAAACCAAAACGACATGGGCCCCTGGTGCACACCTCTGTCAAATAGCAAAGCTGATGAGAAATGATGTAAAAGCTGGAGCAGATCTAGTCAATCTCAGATTCTGAGAGGGAGTGCTCAGGGTCTTCCTAGCACTGCAGCTGAAGAGCATGTGTGATGGGTATGTGTGTGTCTTCCAGGGCTTTGTGGTGCTGGAAAACACTTTGGGGAATTAGCACTGTTTCCCCCTAGTCACGCAACACTCCTGCCTGGAGACACAGCACCTTCGCTATAGGTGCTACTCTGGAGTGTATACAGTCCCTCCAGAGCCCTCACCCGTGATGGAGTCTCTGGTCCTGGCCTCCAGTCTCCCTTCTAGCCAGGCCAATGTCACCAGTAGTGCAAGTAGTCTCATAAGGGCTCACAAGGCAAAAGTCCTTAATCACAGTTCTAAATAGGGATGTGCAAACATGGTTTGGAAGTTCAGAGTTCAGACCGAACTCAGTCCGTTTGGACAACCGAACCTGAACCCGAACCAACCGAACCGAACCCGATACCAAACTCTGAAACGACTGAACAGTTTGGTCAGTTCAGATCACATTTGTATGGTTCGGGTGGGAAAAATGTGACCAGTGAGTAACCAGTTGACCACTGCCTGACCCAGGGAGGGTTGGGGGTGTCATCTGAGGAGCAGACTTCCAGGCACCAGGGGTGGAGAGGCTTGGAGTAGCAGCCAGCCTGCCGAATCACCATCCCTTTTCTCCTTAGACCATTGGTTTCGCAGGCTGCAATTGGCCACTAGTTAGGCTGCACGTAGCCAATGGGACTTGCGGAGAGGCGGGCACAGCAAGTAACAAAACTCATTGCCCTCCCCCCTTCCAACACCTTCTGAGCTAGTCACTGTTCCTGACAGCAGGCGTTTTCAGAAGGCTCTTTCTCCCAGCAGTTTGCTCTCCTCAATCCATTGCTATCCTCCTCCTATTTCACCCATCCAACCCATTTACCTCCATATTATCATTTATTTAGATTATATTAGATAGATTTAGGTGTTATTTTTATTTTTACCCTTCCCTGTGTTCTTCCTTCCCCCTTCCATTTAATCCTTTCCCTCTCACTCTATATATTCAATCCCTGATTCCCTTCCCCTCTTTTTGGATTTATTCAGAGTAGGATTATTAGATTGATTTAGGTTTCATTTCAGTTTTGTACCCCTCCCTGTGTTCTTTGTCCCCCCCATTCCTGTGTAATATTGGATAGATAGATAGATAGATAGATAGATAGATAGATAGCTTGCTTAGTATAGAGAAAGATAGAGATAGTGTTAGTTCCGTTTTGATAGAGTGTGTTTGTAGGACTAGGCCTTTAGATATAATAATTAGTTACACAGATTTTAGAATAGTTAGAGTTAGTGTATATATATATATATATATATATATATATATATATATATATATATATATATATATATATATATATAATCTTTGTGTGCTGCTGTGCATTCTTTGACTGGAAGACATGGAGAAGGGAAGGAGAGGCCAGTATGCTGCACATAAGACAGGCAATGTGGCACATGGGAGTGGTGGTAGGGGTAGGGGCCGTGCCAGCAGAGTGACAGTAGGCAGCAGCAGAAGCCTGAACACATCACCATGCCCCAAAATTCTCAGGCCTGCTTTAGGGCAGCAACAGGCTTCAGCAGCTCAGCATCACCTCCTGGCAGTACCGTCCACTGCCATGCAGGGAACTGGAAGGCCTTCAGAACATGACGCTGTGACTGTCTCTGATGCTGCTGGTGATGGAGCAGGTGCTGCTTCCGATGTTCCTCCATGGCCACCATTGTCTCATTGTCGAGGCAATCCCCAGAAGTCCAGAGCAGGTGGATCCCACCCTGGCTGCTAGAGGCAGGGCCTGATCCCCAGACAATGGCAGTAGGGGGAGGAGTAGCAGCAGCATCAGCAGTAGAAGCTATAGAGGGGGACACAGGGAGAGTGCCAGCAGCATGGCAGGCAGTCGAGTCTCAAGGTCCCAGTATTCCCCTTCGTGGGACAACACAGTAATTGAGGACAGTGAGGCAGAACTTGACACTAGTGCCGCAGAGGAGATGTCTGAATCTGAGATGATGGCTGTCCCTCCTCCAAGAGCTGTGTCATTGTTGTCACCAAGTTCTGCCCCTCCCAGAAGCGCTGGCTGCAGTGCATCACCCGGGGCGGGCTAGAAGTCAGGAGGGGGAAAATTTTTTCCGTCTGGGAACATTTTAAGCTGGTGTGGACAGATGATCCCAGGAAGGTGTAGTGCACTGTTTGAAATAAGCTGGTGAAGCATGGGCAGGTTCTCACCAACCTTGGGACAACTGCCATGGAGAGGCACATGAAATCATGCCACAGAGCTCTGCTGCTAAGCGGGAAGGCAGGGGAAGTGGATGCCAGAGAGTTCCCGACTGCAGTGGCCAGTCACCCGCCTCCTTCAGTGGGCAAGCGTCCTGTACCAACTGCTGCCTCTAGCAGCAGGAGCAGTATTATTCCTGCTAGGGGATTCAGAACAGCAGCAGGAACCTCGCCAGCAGCATCAGTCCACCATGGAGGAGCTGGGCTGGGGCAACTGCCAAGGCCATCGGCAGCTGAAGGGCAGCGTGGCTTTCAAGCAAAAGCCAGGTGCCTGTTGGCCGAAATGATTGCGCTGGATGGGCAGCCCTTCTCCATTGAAGATGACATGGGCTTCCAGCGGCTGATTGGGTTCCTGGCCTCCCAGTTTAAGCTGCCATCCCACACCAATCTGAGTCGGAATGCGGTGAGGGAAGGAGCGGGTGATGGAGCAGCTGGAAGCGACTTGGGGTACCACCGTACACTTTACAACAGACCTGTGATCAAGTAGGAATGCACAGCATGCCCACCTGGCAATGACTGCACACTGGTGGCAGGACCCAGAGGCAGCACTTGGCAGTGGCAGGAGGGGTCCCGAAACAGGGTATAGGTGGGCCCTGTTTCAGGCACAAGTCATGGACAGTTCCACACCACCAGAAATATCAAGGCAGCCCTGGCTGCCATGGTGAGGGAGTGGGTCACACCAGGCACAGCCTTCACCAACAGGTGTGTGGTCACGGACAATGCGGCCAATATACTCAAGGCAGTCCATGACGCGGGCTTCACCAGCATCCCTTGCGCTGCATACACCCTTCACCCATAAGGGGATTGGGGCAGGCACCCTTAGCTCCCTGGTCGATGTGGGGAGGAAGCTGTTGGGTTTCTTTAACTGCAGTGTGAAGGACAGTGAGCTCCTCTGGGAGAAGCAGGCTGAGAAAGGCTCCTCAGGGCACCAGCTGGTCCAGGATTTGGCCATCAGGTGGAATTCCACCTTCCTGATGCTCGAGTGGGTTCTCGAGCAGAAAGCCACCTTGCATCAGGTTGAACTGGTGATGGACAGCGGGGCACCTCAACGGTTTCATGGGGCGGAATGCGAGATCCTGGCATACACTTTCTTCATCCTCAGACCATTCCTGGCCATGACGGAGACTGTGGGCAGCTCTACCACCACCCTCAGCCAGGTGACCCCTCTGGTCCATAGTCTCCACAGGAGCCTGGACGAGATTCTTGAGGGGCGGGATTGTCGCCCTGAGGGAAGAGAGCTGGCCAATGAGGCACTTGACCTAGGGCAGAAGCTGAATGCAGGGCTGAGGGCAGATTTTGACAAGCTCCTGCAGTGGGAGCAATATGTCCTGGCAGCCATGCTGGACCCCAGGGCCAAGGGTAGCATGGCATGCCAGACAGCGTTCTATGGCCTCTGGAAGGGTGCACTGGTGGAGAGGGTACGGCCGGCAGAGCGGGCTCTGGAGAGTGACGGCAGCAGCAGCAGCAGCAGCAGCAGCAGCAGCAGCAGCAGGAGGACACCACTGGGGATGGTGGGAGTGGGAGCAGTCACCCCTCTCAGCCTGCTGGGTTTATCCCTGCCCCCAGCCCTAGCGGTAGCAGTGTCAGCAGCACCAGCAGCACCCCTATTGGCAGCAGCAGCAGAAACAGCTCGGCCTATGTGCAGGGCACTCTGGGGAGCATGGCATCGTGCACAATAGACCAGGCAGCGTGACTGAGGGCAGTGGTGGGGGGGATGCCCAGGCAGAGCTACAAGAGGGAGTATCACGGTGCCTCAGGAGCCGTGGAGACCTACCTGGAGGAGGAGCCCTGTATCGATCCCAGCAGCGATGCCTTGGCCTACTGGGCCAGCAAGGCCAATATGTGGCTGGCCCTGTTGAAAGTGGCCAAGGGTATCCTGTTCTGCTCACCAACCAGTGTTCCCAGCGAGCGGGTGTTCTCCATGGTGGGGGACATTTGTGCCCCGCACCACCTGAGACTGGGGGCCAAGTTGGTGGAGCAGTTGCTCTTCTTGAAGGTGACCCTTCCGCTGTTGGGATTCCCTGAGCTTCCCCTGGACAAGGAGTGATGGTGCAGTGGCACACGCCATCCCATGCCAGGGGCAGTCTTGGGACGGGGCTCCTCCTCCTCAGTCTGGGCTAGGGCTACTGCTGCTGGGCTTCTGAGGTGCTGTCCCTCCCTCCCAATGCCTGGCACCTGCCCCCCCCTCTCTCTCATACTAGATGAACTTGGACACCTTATCTGACTGACCTCATGATGCAGGGTGGCATTGGGAATCAAATTGTAAACCTGCCATTCGGCCTCTGGCTAGACGATCTCAGCCCACCTAAGTATGTGACTGGCTCTCTCTCTCATGCACGCTGCACAGTCTTTGCCAGCCTATCTGAGTGCCCTGCCAAGGTCCCAGCCTACCTTTCCTACTGCCTCTCATGCCAAGGTGCCTGTCTGCCCGCCCAGGTTGCCGCCAAGCTCTACGCTTGCCCCAGTCCACCTGCCTGCCTCTCATGCTATGCTGCCTGTCTGCCTACCGAGGTTGCTGCCTAACTCAAAACCTGCCTCAGCCCACCTTCCTGCCTCTCATGCCAAGGTGCTTGTCTGCCAGCCCTTTCAACCCTGGTGATGTGCCCCACTAGCCTGGTAATCCCACTGCTGCTGTGCTGGTCCGTCGGTGCTCTACTCTGGCAAATCCAAATTTGCACATGCAATCCTCCTGCTGCCATCTGACTCTGCTGATATATGGGAGCTCTTCCCTGGCAAATCCTATCATCCTGACTCGGCTTCATGGGTGCAGCACACAGGCAAATCCTGTCAATGCCGTCTCTGCTGTTTTCCAGGTTCTGTACCTGGGCAATCCAATGTCTGCTCCTGCTGCCAATGCTGCCTCTGGGCAATGCAATGTCTACTGCTGCTGCCAATGCTGCCTCTGCTGTGCCACTGCATCTAGCCCTAGGACCCACCTTTGGGGTTATGGGGATGTCATTTGGCTCAAAGAGAGCTGTCATTCAGCAGCATAAAAAAACAGCCACTCCAGCACCGGGACCCACCATCAGGGGTCTGGGGTCTACTTTACCAGCAGGGAGGGCTGTGATACTGCATCCAGAAGCTACCACTGTGTCCCTAGGACCCACCCTCGGGGTTATGGGGATGTCATTCCACGGCATCATGAAACAGGCACTCCAGCCCAGGGACTCGCCATCAGGGTTCTGTGACCTATATTACTGGCAGGGAGGGCTGTGTCCAATGTCTAGAAGCTGCCATGCTAGCCCCAGGCCAGGACCCACCCTCAGGATTCTTGTGCCCTGTCATTCCGCTCATGGGGCACTGTCATTCCACCTTTTCTTTACGCAAACTGCTGTTCATGGCAAAAGAGAGAGAGAAAAAAGAGAGAAAATATCTCCCCACTGCTAGAAGGAGAGACAGACCCAATCCCACCCATGCTGTCAACTGCACTATATGGCCACTTTTGGTCAGAGAGAGAGAGGCTCCCCGCTAGAACGAGAGAGATGGGGGTGGAGGGGAAGAGGTGGTGTATCCATTCAGCTCAAGCTTCCACCTGACAGAACCAGAAAGAACTCCCATCTGTGCTCATGCACCCGATGCCCATTGCCCAGTGTCCACATCCAGCAGCAAACCTACCAGAATGAGATGGAATATAACACAATGTATTATATGTGCCTGCCTGCCTGCCTGCCTGTGTGCGTTTCTGTACTTGCTACCACCGATTGCATGATTGAATGAAGTGTGCCCCACCATGCACTAACTCTAGGGGCATCATTCAACTCCCATAGGATTTAGGACAGCCATTCCACTGTACCTGAATCAGTCATACCCGCTCATCCCAGGAACCATCAATGAGATTCTGGGACCATCATTCCAGTCATGGGGGGCTGTCATTCCATTCCACTGCATCCAGAAGCAGTGACTCCAGTTCCAAGATCCATCATTTGGATGCTGCCACTGTTTGTGCCTGACTGGCCAGCGGCCTCCGGCACCTGCCTGCAAGCCTTCCCCCCGCACCAGTCTACTCCTCCGCTGCCAAAAGAGCCTGTCTCTCTTTATCTCTGGCACACCCACACAGACACAAGCCCTGCCCCTCCTGATGGACTGTCTGCAAGTTGAGACCCTGCTTCTGCCTGGCACATCTTTGGGTTAATACCTTAACTACGCTACATGTGGTGCCAGGTGCTGCTGGTAGGGATCGACAAGCTGTATGACATTCTGCCACCTGCCAACCAGAACTTCAGCACAGAGGGATAAAAGATTGGGTAGGTCACAAAGCTTGTAACAATAACAACAAATATAACTTTTATTAACAAAACAACAACAACAACAACAACAACATTATAAAACAAAAACCAAACATTTAAATTAGAAAGGAAACTTATCTCTTCTCAGTCTTTGGGCCTGCCCCCTGGATCTTGGGGGAAAGGCAGAAGGGGTGCACGTGAGCTAGGGGCAGGGGGAATTACACCCGCTGGCATTTGGTAGCTGTGTTGGACAGTATATTCAATGGCCCCTGCCACGGCCACCTGCCACTTCGAGACCGACTGGTGGAAGAGTTCCACATTGGCCATCTCGGCGGAAACATATTTGGAGACATACTGCGAGTACGCCTCCACCTTCTTTTCATGTACCTCGACCACCTGGAACCGTTCCACCAGTCAGTTCTCCATGGTGACTGCTTGTGGTTGTAGGCCAGCCACAAAGTCCTGGGTGGGCCTCTCCACCTCAGCCCAAAAGGCCCTAGCCGTTGCAGACTCCCGGAACCCAGGGGACTCCACATTGGAACTGGAGGAGGGGGAAAGGCTTTGATGGTGTGTCTTTCAGGTTGCCTTCCTCCCCTTCTTCTGGCGCTGAGGCTCCAGCTCCACAGCCATGCCAGAGGCCTGCTACCTAACTTTCTCCCCATGGTGTTTCTCCACATGGGCAATGAGCCCTGATGTGGTCCCCTCTCTGGCCCTCTTAAATCTTTTGCCACAGATCTAAAGAACATAAAAAGATAGGAACAAAAGAAGTGCCATACTGTGTCAGACCAATGGTCTGTCAAGCCCTGCCTGGCGCCTGTATTCTGTCTCCACAAGCGTGGCCAATCTCTCTCTGCAGGGGACTTCCTAACAAGTCATAGGGAAATCCATTCTCTGTTGTTCCAAACCCTGTACCTTACCATGCAGATGGCATATTTGTCACCCTTCTCATACCACCACCAGACATCGTACCTTGTCCACCCGCTGTCTGGGGGTGGCACTGGCAACCTCCATCTCGGTGTCCTGCACACACTGGCACCAGCGCCGGCATCCGATTCCTCACCCTCTCTGAAACAGGAACACTTAAACATCACCTAAGTAATATCATGCATTTATGATGATGCCTCTAGTCCTCCCTCCTTGGGGTGCTAGGGATGGCAACGGGAGATGGTGACCCTGGCTAGCACAGGCAAATCCAAAAGACCCTGGCTGGCACGTGCAAATCCTGACCTCCTTGGGGTTCTAGGGATGGCAAATGGAGAGACCCTTGCTGGCACTTGCAAATTCTGCCCTCCTTGGGGTGCTAGAGCGATGGCAACTGGAAAGACCCTTGCTGGCACGTGCAAATCCTGCCCTCTTCAGGGTGCTATGGATGGCAACTAGAAAGATCCTGGCTGGCACGTGAGAATCCTTCCCTTATTTGGGGGGGTGTAGGGATGGCAACTGGAGAGTGGAGACCCTTGCTTGCATGGCACACGTTTAGGTGTGGGTGCTCGTCCTCATGCCTGACTGCTGGAAGAGCCCCCCACACTACAGTACCCTCTCTCTCTGTGGCAGACATCCACTGCCACCCGTTGATGCCCACTGTTTGTGCCTGACTTCTCACCACCCATGTACCCATCTGCACTCCAGTGAGCTCGCTCTAAAGGATAGTATTCTTCTTCTCCTCAAAGTAAAAAAAAAGTTTACAAACCTGGCAGGAATGGCAGCACCTCCTGTGCCCACCGGCTCTTGCTCCTCCTCCTCCACCACCGAGGTCCAGCAGTGGCAGGAACCTCTTCCTCCTCCACCACCACCGGCTCCAGGACCACCACCTTGGCCTTCCCCCAGGTCCGATGCTTAATCTTCACCCTCTTCATTTTTTTTTCAAACAAACATAGAGCCAAACAGCAAACAGTCACCCACACCAACTCACCAACCAGCCAAACCAACACAGTCAAACCAACACACAACACAGCCAAAACACACCAAAACAGAACCAAACACCGAGCCAGCCACACACACATGCTCTCTCCCCACATAAGCTCCGCACGCACTCAAATTTCTGGTTTCTGGCTTCCAACATGATCACAGGACCATGCAATAGGTAGACCGAAACTGAAATCGATCGCCGAACGGCCGAACTGAACTGAATGCCACCGAACCGAATGACCGAACCCAAACTCAGTGACTGAACCAAATGACCAAACCCAAACTCAGAAACCTGGGTGTTCATATGTGGGTGCCGCCCATGTCAATCCCACGGCAAGTGGGTGGGTGCACACCCACCCATCACGCATGGAGCAATCAGCGAAAACGGCAATTGCTCTGTGCATGTTGATGGGTGGAGATGGGTGTAGATGGGTGTGCACCTGTCTACACCCTCTCCCCACCCACCACACATGGACCGCGGCGCACACTGGCCCCAACCCCCTGCACTGTTGCCCATGTAAAAAGGGCCTCAGAGTCTGGCAGCATTACCTTCCCATTGACTACAGCTGCCAGAGAAATTCACAGCCCTGCTAAGCAGGGTACATCCTATTACAGCATGGTTTCCAATTCATCAGCTGTTGGTCTGAAAATCTGGAGCCCTCCCTGCTTGCAGCACTTGAAGTGGGGGAAGGGAATGTTTAACCTTAGTGCACTGTTTCACCCAATCCCCATTAAGCACTGCTGGGAGCGAGCACTCCTTGTCATTTTCCCTGGCAAAATGCCTAAAGCTGCCCCTGTTGCGAAGATTGATAGTATCACTGGGCTCAAAGGATTAGACAAATGCAAAGGAAGAAGTAACTAACCATCAATAGCAATTTAAGTTTTTACTCCACAGATTGATTGTTTGTCTGTTTCTCTCTATATACTGCCTTATCTTTTAGGGTCTCCCTCTTGCCTTGTAACTAAGATAAGCATCTGCACCTGCAAACATTCAGCTTCATTAATGCATCCCTGTCTCTTCCTATATTTCCCTCTCCTCCCTTGTCCAGTCTAAATTGTAAGTCCCTCAGAGCAGGGACCCGTCTCTCATCATGACCGTTTATTCTTGCTGACACAAGAATAAGAATAAGAATGAGGAAGAGGATCATCCCTCATTCCAGCAGTCCCTCATTGCTCTGTCTGGGAGAAGCCAGAAGTAAGTCACAGGAACTGAAATGAATAAAGTTATACTTTCTCTGAAACATCTGGTACCAGCAACTATTGGAGACAGGATGCTGGGTTAAGTAGAACATTGGTCTGACCCAATATGGCAGATCTTACATTCTTATGGTTAAACAAATATGTAGGAGTTGTGTTACATCTTTTTTTTTTCTTAAAGGTCCAGAACTTCAAAAGTATAAGTAAAAAAACAAAAAGGGAACTTAGACCACTTTCACACCTTCTGTGGCTGTCGGTCTCTTGCAGATTTTGGCTCTGGGAGAGAATCCGGGAGTCAAAATATGTGCTGGGTTTAGCCATCGTAAAAGCCTCCCCCTCCCCCGGCTTTGTGTGCAAACACCCACAAAGGTACAGAGCAGGCAAATCCAGCCCTGTACCTTTGCAGCTGGTTGCCAGCAAAGCCATGTACAGGGGGGAGGGGAGGGGATTTTACATTCGCCAAACCCCACTCATATTTTGACTTCCAGGTTCTCTCCCGGAGCCAAAATCTGTGTAGGGCCGGCCCCTACTGAAGGTGTAAATGTGGTCTTTGAGTTATTTGGCTAAAATTATAAACTGCTTACTCTGGAGTTAGTGGTTGAAGATGGCTGTCAGTGTGGCTAGTTCACTAAAAACATCAGCTCAATGCACAACAGTGTCAAAAAGGCTAAAAATGTGAGGAATTATTGGGAAAAGGAAATAAAATAAACAGGAAGCAAAGTTACTATATAAGGCTGCATTCCTATCTGCAGCAGCGGTGATGGCAGAGGGAGCGGTGAGGGAAGACACGGCAGCGGGAAGGAGCCAGCTGACAGGAAAAGAGCCGGTGCAAATGGGGATCTGCCGCAGCTTCTCTCGCGCATGTCAGGGCACAAATCCTGCCCTGACATGCGCAAGAGAAGCCGCGGCAGATCCCCGTTTGTACTGGCTCTCTTTCTGTCAACTGGCTCCTCCCTGCTGCCGTATCTTCCCTCACCCCTCCCTCTGCCACCACCACCACCGCAGATGGGAATGCAGTCTAAATCCATGATATGCCTACATTTGGAATACTGTGCACAGTTTTGGTCACTCCATCTAAAAAGGATATAGTAAAAATGGAAAAGGTACAGAGAAGAAAGGGGTTATAATAAATATTTATGAAATCGTGACTATCACAGAGCAAGTAAATAAGGACCTCTTATTTGCCCTCTCTCAAAATATTAGACCTAAAGGGCAAATAATTGAAATTAACTGGTAGCAAGTTTAAAACAAAAGGATGTGCTCTTTCACTGAGCACTAGGGCTGTGAACTGTATCAAGTATTTGTATTTTTATCTTTGTCCATGTTCACTGCATTTTCCCCATTGCCACCAATGTGGGACATGCAATGAACACAGGTGCCTGTGTATGGGTTACCTTGGCACAAAAGTGAAGTGGGGTTCTGCAAGTTTGGAAAGTTCTGTATCTTTTGTTGAGATGAGGGGGTCACTAGCTTGAGGATTCACCATTTCTCCCTAGGTTAGCTGGTCTCCATTGGGCTGGGTCTGGATGCAGTGCTGGAAGCTGCAGTTGTGAGACAGCAGTGGCCCTGCAGGTGGAGAGGGATCACAACAGATTCCCCAAGCGGGTGGCTAATCTGAGAGTCAGAGAGCAGCCCTGCTTCAAGCTGAATATATGCTGAAGTTTTGGAAGCCCAGTGTTAGACCTCAATTAACCCAGAAGTGTTGGTTCACTTATAACTCAAATACCATAGTCTTTGTATTTCTCACATGGAATCCAGGGATGGTCTTTTTTACATTTATTTGTGTTTTAGCAAAACTTGAATGTACAGTCGTATTCGGCACACGATGAACAAGTGGAACTCAAATGTTAGGGGATGTTGTAATGGGCAATAGCATAACTAGTTGTTGTTGTTGTTTTTTAAAGGTAGGATAAATTCTTAGACAATAGTTCTATAAATGGCTATTGGTTTAAATTACTGAAGTGATATGACACATGACTATTTGGGGAGGAGAGAATCAATAGCAGGGAATGGATCACTTCTGAGATGCAAACAAAGATGTCCACTGTTGGAGTCAGGATGCTGGGCTGGATGGACCACTAGTCTGACCCAGTATAGCAGTGATTATGTGCTTATATAAAAGTGCACAAATACTTATGTATGCACAGAAGCTCAGAAAGGCAGAGCTTTGCTAAATAAATGCCCTTTTTTGTTCAATAATTGTTTTCCTATTGTAACATGGAAAATATCTTGTCCATTCCTGTTTGTAACTTTTTCTTAATGTTTTCTCTCTTCTTGTTCTCCTTAGCTCCATTCCTATTGCGTGTGCTGTCATTGGTGACAGATGATTAAAAATTGATGATCAGAGGCTTAAATCACAGTGCCAAGAAATGCACATTAATGGCTTAGTATATTGTTTGCTGTCGCATTCATGGGATGTATTTTAACCAGATAGTAAATCTGGATCATATTGTAGCAACATTGCACCCCAGGCACAGATTATTCAGACATTCAGATCTTGATTCATCTGCTTGAGGATTCAGATGCAGGATGGTAACCTTTCTACAAATCAGAATAAATTTTTCCTTCCTCATTCACTACAGTCAGAACACATTGAAAAATGAGCTGGTGCTGGTCAAACGGGGCAAATGCTATCTCTTTATGGTTGAATATTTCTGAAATGATTTGATCCAATAGCGAACCCAGTAAAGTGTGCATGTGATGCAATGTAGTCTCTGTTTTGACAACCCATATCACCGGTAGTAGTGAGTGTTGGGGAGAATAGCTTTCACAGGAGTGTTACTCTGCCATCAAGACAGAGTGTGTGTGTGTGTGTGTGTGTGTGTGTGTGTGTGTGTGTGTGCGTGTGTGTCCACTAATTTTATAAGCCAGCTGCTAGAAAGGGGCTTAGGCAAGCAGAGAGCAGCATATTTATTTATTTATTTATTTAACTTAATTAATTCATATTTCTATGCTGACCTTCCCGCAAAGTCTCAGGACAACTTACAATCATAAAAACAAAGTAAAAACCATTGAAATTAGTGAAAACCAATACCACCCCACCTAATCCACCCCTACATCTCCCACCCATCCCATCCCATCCCACCCTATCCCTATCCCAAAGGCCAAAGAACCCACCTACCAAACACCCCATCCTCTAACCAACCCCAGCTCACCCCCACCCCCTTATTTACCACTTGTCATTCAATCCCCACTGCCCAAAGCCCGATGGAATAAAATGGTTTTACATTGCCTCTGGAAGACCACCAGGCTTGAACACAGGCGGTCCTCCTGGGGGATGGAGTTCCATAACAAAGGTGCGACAGCTGAGAATGCCCTCCTCATAGTTGAGACCTGGCAAAAAACTAAGAGTCTCCAGGAAGGCAATCCCAGAAGATCGCAGAGGCTGCAACAGGACATGAGGATTCAGGTGATCTCTCTGATAGATGGGGTCTAGGCTATTTAGGGCTTGAAAGGTCATCGCCAGCACCTTGCATTGGGCCTGGAAGACTTTAATCAGCCAGTGCAGTGAACGGAGCACTGCTATTGTGTGCTCACAGCGATGTATCCCTGTAAGGAGGTGAGCTGCCAGATTGTGCACCAGCTGCAGCCTCCGAACTGTCACCAAGGGCAGCCCTACTTAGAGCGCATTGCAGTAGTCTAGCTTCGAGGTGATGAAAGTATGGACAACAGTGGCCAGATCCAAGTCTGAAAGAAAAGGCCCCAGCCTCAAGAGTTGGTGAAAAGTGCTCCAGACCACCAGCACAACCTGCCAATCCAGGTGCAGCAAAGGATCCAGAAGCACTCCCAAGCTGTGAACCCAATCAACCAGAGGGGGCTGAACCCCATCAAAAAGAGGGGTCTCAATCCTCCCCAGGGCACAAGACCACCCAACCATCATCACCTTAGTCTTGTCAGCTTCAGTCGACTCTCCCTCATCCAGTCCCCCACCACAGCCAGGCAATGGGTAAGCAGTAAGCACTGAGCCTGCCTGACCTGGGTTGGATGAAAAGGAGAGGTAGAGCTGGGTGCCATCAGCATACTGATGTCACCGCACCCCAAATCTCTGAATGACCTTACCCAGTGGCTGAATATACATATTGAATTTGGGTGGGGGGGTACTGAATGGAACCCTGCGGGACTCCACAAGGGAGATCCCAAGGAGATTATGAGAAATCACCCAAGACCACCTGCTGAGACCTCCCAACCAAGAAAGAGCGGAACCATTCAAGAACAGTTCCACCCACTTCAGCCAGGTCCCACAGGTGAGTCAGCAACACCTCATGATCAACGGTATCAAAACCCATTGAAAGTTCTAATAAAATCAACAGTGTAGAATTCCCACAGTCTAACTCCAGGCGTAGGTCATCGACCAAGGCCACAAGCGCAGTCTCTGTGCCATGTCCAGGATGAAAACTGGAGTATGAAGGGTCCAGGAATCCATTAGCATCCAGATGTGCCTGGAGCCAATGAGCCACCACCTGTTCAATAATCTTCCCTAAAAAAGGAAGGTTAGAGACAGGCTGATAACTGGCATGGGAGTCAACGTCCAATCATTGCTTCCTAAGCAGAGGCCAAACAATCGCTGCCTTAAGGCAGCTCAGCACTCTGCCTTCCTGAAGGGAGGCGTTGGTCACCCCACCCATCAATGGTCCCAACATCTCCTGACTGGCTTTCACCAGCCAGGACAGGCATGGATCTAATTCATAACTTGTGGATCACACAGCCCCCAGTACCTCCTCCTCATCGGTGGGTGACAACAACTGAAACCAATCTCCCCAAAAGAACAAGGATGGACTTCCATAACTCCCAGCTCAGACTCTACACCAGAAACAGTTGTGCCAAGTTCGTGGTGAATAGAGCAATTTTATCTGTGACGTAATCAGTAAAAATGTCACAGCAGGCACTGAACACCTCCAGGTCCTGGAAGAGACAGGCTGGATTGATCAACCCCCTAACCACCCAGAAAAGCTCAGCTGGATGCAACTTCACAGATGCTATGATGGCAGCGAAGAAAGTCTTCTTGGCTGCCATCACAGTCATGGCATATTCTTTCAAAAGTGATCTATGCCACAATCGGACAGATTCAGCTTGAGTCCAGTGCCTACCCTCCTGCTTGCCATCTCAAGCCCTTTGTGTACCATGGGGAACTGTGTTGGCGCAGCAGTGGGAGCAGATACCTGGGATCCACCGTGTCGATGGCCTCAGTCAAGGTGTTATTCCATAATGGGACAAGGTCATTGACAGAGTGGTCATTGACGTCTGTGGGAAACTCCTCCAGAGAGTTCTGGAAACAAATAGTGGGTATATTATTCACATTTTTCAATAGCCTTCCACATATCTGAATGATATCCACAACTGAATTGATTACTTGTATCCATTTTCTTCAGTTTTAAGTTGTTTTGTTATTTTATTTTTGATGTTTCTGGTTTTCCAGTTATTGAATTGTCTGGATATTCAGTTGTTACTTCATTTTCAGCTACTGTACATGCACAAATAGCTGAAAAGAAGTAGCTCAATAACTGATTCTCTGAATAGCGGACAACCAAGTAACTGAACAAAATTATTATTATTATTATTATTATTATTATTATTATTATTAAATTTAAGCACTAACAATGTTTGTCTGGCACTGAATAAACCTTAATTTATCAAACAGAAGAGAGAAACTAAAGACAGTCCAGAGAATGGATTCATAGAGGAATAAAGTGGGGAGGCAGAAAAAGAAAGAAACCTAGAAAAGCAGTCTGTAAAATCTGGCTATGCTTTGCAAACAAATAACAACAAGACATTTAGGTCATTCCAGGCATGGTGAATGGTGGGGGTGTGAAATTCATTTTTGTTATTATGATAATAAAAAGCTATAATAACAAAAATTAAAATTTACATTTTATTTATTTTTATTATACTAAAGAAAAGGAAGCATAAGAATAATGAAGACAAAAATGAAAACGAAATTTAGTTTTTGAAATAATAGGAAAAAACTGAAAACCTTATTTCTGTCTATAATGTTTTTCTTTATTATTAAATTCTGATGAAACCTGGGAATATTGTGACCCCAAAAGAGGGCACTACGTGTACCAAATTTTGGAAATATGGAATAGAGGTAATCAATTTTATAAGCAATTGAATGTTGTAATTTTAAGAAAAACTCCATACACATTCCTGGATACAATTTCTTTATCTTCCATCCAATTTGGATAAAACATGGAAAGCTTATGTCCCTTCCAAAGATTACCACTCCACCCAAATTTCAGAAAGACTGGACAAAGGGTCCTGATGTTATAAGACATTAACTTGAAAATGCATTTTTGAGTGTAACATTTTTATATTCCATCCTGTTTACAAGACATTTGGCAGAAAAAAAGTATCACACACCTTCCCTGTCATCTCTGCCAAACAACAGGACAATTTGATAAAGGGACCCAATTTTATAAACAATTGAAGTTATCCCCTTGCAGACCATTATTCAGATAAATAGCAGCACATACTGTCAGAGGCAGGCACCTGGCAGGTCCAGGGGAGTGAGGTTGTAGGAGGGAGGATGGGGAGAAATGAAACATACTAACAGACACACTCATAGGTCAATTACTGCATGCTTCCAGCTTTACAAGACCAATCAGTGGTGGTTTCGAGGCAGGCATAGGGGACAGCCCTGAGGGGGGCATAGAAGGGACATAACTGGGACTTCTGGGATAGCATATCAGCAATCAAGAGACATGGTTTGCACATGGTTTACACAGCCAGACTGGCCAATTATCATCACAATCGCATCCTGCAGCACTGTGATAGAGGACATAAGAGAATCTCTGCTGGCTCTTTCCTAAACAGATGCTTCCAACTTCCCAGTAACAAGTGGGGGAGAGAAGTTGGGGTGGTCACAGCACAGAATGAGGATATTTGGTTGACATTTCTGCTGGCCAATTGGCATCACAAACTGATCTTATACCACAGTGACATGTAAGAGAATCCCCTGGGATAGGCTCATTCTCTGCATATGCTGTGTAGGCTTATAAAGCGGGGACCCTTTATCTCATCTTTCCGATATTTGGCAGAGGTGATTCTGAAGATGTGAGATACAGGCCTGCCAAATTTCATGTACATTGGCTGTACTAAAAGGATGTTACAGTCAGGCATCCATTTATAAGTTAATTTCTTATACCTTTATCCAATAGTTCTGAAATTTAGCATAGATAGTAATCTTGGGGAGGGGTATTAACCTTCCAATGTTTATACACGTTAGTAGTTACAGCCAGGAATGTATGCATATTTTTGCAAATTAACATAATTCAACTGCTTATGGAATCAGATTCCTTTATCCAATCTTTCTGAAATTTGGTATGCATAATGCTATCAATTGGAGGTACAATCTTTCCAATTTTAATCCAAATATAATGAAAATAAAAAAGTTACAACTGAAAATATGTGTTCAATTGAAACCAATAGAAAGCAAAAACAAAAGCAAAAACAAAAAATGAAAGATTTAAATAATGAAAATGAAAAACAAAAATGAACAACAACATGGATCCTTGGTGCATACCTGTAGTGAATGGGGCTCCTCACATGTTCACTGCTGCTGCTAAACTGTTCCCATCTTCTCCCTTATCGATTGGTTTTTCATATAGGTTGCTGTGCATGGGAGGATGGGTGGACAACACGTTGGGAGGGTGGTGCATGGGGGGGTGTTCCCATGTACCCCCACCCATTTCCATCCGCCATTGGTGTCCGTTGTTCTGTGAGTGGGTGATGGGTGGAAGTGGGTGAAGCACGGGAGCATGCACACACCCTCATCCACCAGCTGCAACATTCCCACGGATGCCTCCCCATCCCCCCTGTGGCAATCACATGGACTCCCCCTCCCACCTGCACATGTGTGCAAGGGAGAAGGGACATCCGTGTGAAAAGGCCCATAGAAGGAAGGGATGGGAGAGTTGCCTCTTTCATCTCCTGATTTACAATCATTAAAGTTTTTTTCCCTGCCTGCTGTGTCTAAGGCCTGTGCTGTCTCCTCCCTCACTGCTTCTGACTACTCCTCAGAATCCAGTCTCTCTCTACTCAGGCCAATTGAAAGAAATTTTGGGTCCTTCCTGAAGCTGGCAGCCCCCTAATTTTCATTCCATGTCACCATCACCTACAGCAGGGGTGGGGAACCTCAGGCCAAATGTGACTTATGGCAGGTTTTTATGTGGCCCCTTTCCTGTATCTTGTCCCTGGATCCAGTTTCCACCTCCAAACACTGAAAAACCAAGCTCAAGGTAAGGGAACAAAGATTAGAGATGGACAAACGCGGTTCGGAAGTTCGGAGTTCGGACTGAACTCGACCAGTTCGGTCGACCGAACCGAACTTCCGAACTGAACTCAATTTTCGAACCAAACCAAACTCGATTTTTGAATCAAACCAAACCGAATTTCTGAACTTGGCTCTGTTCACCCATCCCTAAAAGATAATATTCCATTTAGTTCAATGGGGTTTGAATTTCCGAACTTTGTTCAGAAGTTCGGAGTTCGGACTGAACTTGAATAGTTCAGTCGACCGAACCAAACTTCTGAACTGAACCAAATTTCCGAACTCGGTTCTGTTCACCCATCCCTAACAAAGATGAGGGCATGCACACAAGGACAGGGGACATGGCACAAACCATGATTTAGGTCTTCTTTTTCTTGAATGCCCTCCTTAAATACTCTTGATCCTAACTTCTATGTGGCTCTTGGAGCTTGTATTAGTTGTCAAAGTGGCCACAGAGACAGAAAAGGTTCCCCACCCGTAACCTAGAGACTGGTCAATTTCTGGGACCAATTATTTATTCACACATGTGCTTACCAGGTGTCTAACAGCTGTGGGGGATTTGATGAGGGCGGATCGACTAAAGCCGAATCCCGATAAGACAGAGGTGATGCTGGCGGGTAAGATGGCAGGAGTGACGGTCCCCATCATTGATGGGGTCTGCCCTCTGATGGTTCCCCAGGTACGGAGTCTAGGGGTGGTCCTTGACTCACAGCTCCGCTTGGATGCTCAGGTGGAGTCTGTGTCAAGAAGCGCCTTTTGCCAATTACATCTGATGCATCAACTTCGGCCATATGTCTCAGACTCTGACCTGGCCACTGTCATCCATGCTTTCATCACCTCTAGGCTTGACTACTGTGAGGCGCTCTATGTGGGGCTACCAATAGTGATGGTTTGGAGACTGCAGCTGGTGCAGAATGCGGCGGCCCATCTCCTGGCGGGACTGGGTCATCGGGAACATATTAGACCAGTTCTTCAGTCTCTGAACTGGCTGCCTATACTCATCCAGATCTGATTCAAAGTGTTGGTGCTTGCCTATAAAGCCCTAAACAGCTCAACCCGACCTATTTGCTGGGCTGCCTCATCTCCTGGGTCCTGGATCGGCCCCTGTGGTCATCGGGGGGTGCGCTCCTTGAGGTCTCCCGAGTCTACCTGCGGGTCATGATGGGGAGGTCCCTCTTTGTGGCCGCTCCGCAGCTGTGGAACTCCCTGCCGGTGGAGGCCCATTTGGCCCCAGATCTCCCCTTGTTTTGATGCTGTTTTAAGATGTGGCTGTTCTGCCTGACTTTTGATGGGGAGGATGGGGAGGGTGGGGGGGGAATGGGTTAGAGTGGTGGGTGGTAAGGGATATTTTTTCATTCCCCCCCCGTGTTTGTTTTAAAGTTGTTTTATTGTTATTATTGTAAGCCACCCAGAGCTGCCTGTGGCAGGATGGGAGGGATAGAATTTTAAAAAAATAAATAAATAAAAATAAAATAACTTGTAGCTTTAGGGAGGAGGAACTGAGCTTCCTGGCCTGGTACAATTTGGTTTGGATAGTAACTAGAACTGGAATGGATAGCAGGTTTATTGTTCATGAGCATTATTTGCATTTTCACAATCAAAGTTAAGTATTTTCATATCTGATTTGGGGAGGTATTCTGTTTCAGGGTTTTTAATATATATTTCTGGTTTTTCAGTTTGGTTGTTTTAGTTTTTAAGCCATTTTAGAATGCTAGTTCTATCAATTTTGGCAATTTCATATGTGCAATAGAACAAATATTGCCAAAACAACATAACCAAAATACCAAAATGGCCCAAATACCAAAATAACCAAACCAAAAAACCAACCTTCCACAAAAGTTGAAAGAGAATAACTAAAAAAGGATATTGGTTATTATTGCCCAAACCACCATTTTTGGTTCAGGTGCTATAGCTTGACAGGTTTACCCATTTTTTCAAAACCTGTTTCAAGTCTGATAACGACTCGCATTTAAGAAATTGGCAAAGTGGATCTCCATTGTATTCATTGGGTGGTGTTAGACAAGTGACTACTAGGGCTGAATGAGCAGCCCAATTTGTTTCTTGTGAGAAACTCACAAACATGAGTACCAGGCAAGATCTTGCTCTCGGCATGAGTTCTCAACAACAAACAAAAATAAAATTAAAAACTCACTACATATGCACAAAACGGCTGCTGGACCATTTTGCACATGTGCAATGATTCCCTGCCCCCCCCCCCCCCGCTCCCTTGTCAACAACTCAGAGAATCAATCCCACTTTTTGGTTTGTCCAAGACAAACTAAGGATTGGAATTTCAACGAGAATGCTTGCTTTTGTGAGTTCTTGTTTCAGCCCCAGTGATTACTTCTCAGTCTCAGTTCCCAACCAGTAAAAAAAAAGGGTGGGGGGGAAATAATAATTAATAATTAATAATTAATAATGACCTACTTCACTCAGTCCTTCAACATGGAAGGGTTCTGTTCCTAGAGTATTCAGATAGGCAAAAGGGTGGAGGGAATCTAAATTAGTGCATTAGAAAATGATTGATAATCATAAAAAATGAAGCAGCTTTCGTTCTGACCTTTTCCCAGTAGATGACAGACCTGGTCCCATAACAGCTAATAGCCTCAATAGGTGCGCTAAGCTTTACGTGTGCACTTAAGTACCTTCCTGAATCTGTGCCCTGATAACCCATTCATTTGATCGCTCAGATTAAGCTTGACAATTGAGTCTTTTCACTGGGTACAAGCAACACAGGGCTCTATTTACTCTGCAAGGGTGAAGGAGTTGTTCTTTGCCCACTAGTAATATAAATTATTTTTCAAAGGCAGCAAACTGAAGTGAGCTACCCTGACATGTGATGGAAAGATAGCTCCAAAGGCTGCAGTATTCACAGAAGGGATTATTTGGCATCCTATCTGGGGAGAAATGTTAACACCATGTTTTAGAGATGAGTTATCTGGCCCAAATAAATCCCAGGTTGGAGGGAGCAGTTAGAGATGATAGTTGGGCCAGAAGTCTCTCTCTGGTTAATGAGGGTGGGGGCACATCCCCAGGGAGTGGAGATTTATGGAGCTCCATCAAAGTCAGTGAAGCTTTGCTGATTTACTTTAGCTAAAGTTCAGGCTATCGTAGCCATTTTAAAAAATCATTTAGACAAGACATGGACAGCGGTGAAATATAGTCTGATTCACTTGGCTGCCTGTTGGACATGATGGGCATAGCTCAATTAGATGTATCAGGAATGTACCAAGTGAAAACCTGAGTCTGACTAGGTTTTTCCTTTTAAAGTAATGCACTGAGATCTGTGGTGAAATTTGTCTCCTCGTACATTCATAGAATTGTAGGACTGGAAGGTATATCAAGGGTCATCTAGTCCAACCCCAGCATCATTATGGTGTCTGCCTTGAGGGCATATGCTGATTGGGGAATCTCTGATTGCTCATTCACAAAACACTCTTCTAGAGTGAGTAAGGGCACAAATCCATATTCTGAGTGTTTTTGTGTGAAACCTGTCTCACTTCCTGGGCTCTTTGGTGATCTCTTGTTCTAATCTGCACAACCTGGTGCAAAGAGTTTGCTTTCAAAGATCGGACTCTAGAAAGTAGGAATGATGTTGTATGATGTGTTTAATTCAAAGTGAGCTTCAATCTCCAATACGTTTTCTGTTTATCCTACAAGTGGCCATAGAGGTGTGGCCAGAGTTGTGGAGCAGGAACTTCCTCCTCCACCCCTTGCTACTTCCAAAACTCTGAAGATAGGAATACCATAAAGGCATTCACCCATGCCCTTTGCATTTTGGGAAATGTCACAGGGAAATAAGGAAGGGGAATGGTCATTAAAATGAAGGGAAATCAACAGTTGTGTGAATGTATGGCATTGGCTACGAGACACAGATTAAAGAACAAGGGTGAACTTGCAAGGATGTTAAGTGAACAAGGCCTTAGACAGAAAGCAGCAAGCTGTGTGGAGTGTGAGCCATCATGGAAACACTTAGGGCATACAACAGAAGGAAAAAAATCTCAGTGCTGCAATAACAACTTTGTGTGAAGAGGTGTAGTAATTAGAATGGAAATGGGTACCCAAAAATGGGTACACCTCTAGAGGCTACCCAAATTTAAATTGTGGTTCAGGTAGTTACCAATATTCATTGTGGGATGTTGATAGACTTGTTTTTTCAGTTTTACTATTTTTGATATTTAGGTTGTGTCGTTTTGGCAGTATATACATTCTTGCTCATGCATAATTACCAAAAATGACACAACTGAAATACCAAAAAGACAAAAAAAAATATTAAATGACTGAATTTGTAAAAACAGAACAGAATATCTTAATAATTGGTGGTGTGAGTACTCATTTTTAGGGATGGGTGAAGGCGGTTTGGAAGTTCGGAGTTCGGCGCGAACTCGGCCTGTTCAGACGACCGAACATAAACACAAACCCGAACATGAACATACCGAACAGAACTGAACACTGAACGGTGAAATGGACGAACAGTTCGGTCAGTTTGGATCGCGTTTGGGTGAGTTCGGGTGGCAAAAAAAGGTTCACTGTAAGGTGACAGGGAGGGGTAGTACTAGTCACTGAGGAGCAGACTTCCAGGCACCAGGGGTGGAGAGGCTTGCAAGAAATGAAACTATCTGCCTCCCCCCTTCCCAACACCTTCTGAGCTAGTCACTGTTCCTGAACAGCAGGTGTTGAGTAGGATTATTAGATTGCTTTAAGTTTCATTTCAGTTTTGTACTGAAATGAAACTTAAACCTTAAACTGAAACCTTGTGTTTGTGATTCCCCCCCCCATCCCATATATAGAGAGATAGAGAGATATAGATATATATAGATAGAGAGATAGGTTAGGGATAGTAGTTGTAGGAGCTAGCTTAGTGATAGAGATAGCGTTAGTGATTTAGTTTTAGTGTTTGTAGGAGTAGGCCTGTGTACTTATTAGATAATCCATTTAGTTCATAGCATTTAGAATAGTTAATAGCAGTTAGATTTAGTGTAGATAGATACATATAATATTAGATAAAAAATAAAAAAAACAACCCCATATAAAAACAAAAAAAAGAATAAAAAACAAAAGAAAACCATATGAAACCCAATAAAAAACAAAAAAACCATATAAAAAACATAAAAAACACCCATAACAACATTTCCCAAATGGCCGAACCGAACGACCAAACGGCCGAACTGAATGGCCAAACCCAAACCCGGCGAACTAACCAAACTGCCGAACCAAACGGACGAACCAAACGCAGCCGAACCGAACGGCCGAACCCGAACCGCGATCTGTTCCCCCATCCCTACTCATTTTGGCCGCAGATAACCTTTTGGTACACGAAAGGCTAACCAAAAGTGTGAAAAATACTCTCAAATAATAAACCTGCACTCCTTTTAAGATCTAGCAATAATCCCAGTTCCTTCCCCTTCATTAGGTCCTTCAGCTTCAGCCTATGCTCCCCAAATGTAACCCACTAAGAAAATGCTAGACTGACTCTCTCAAACATCTCCACCTGCTACTCCTTAAGAAGATTGACAGTTTTATTGACAGCATGCCTCAGGTCACATTCAAGAAGGACTGTGCCAGACCTTTCTTTGTCCTCCTCCTAACCTTCATTATACCATGCCCCCTTGGTTGACAAGCATTCCTCAAGTCTCTCCAGCAGTTTGCGTCTAAAGATAATTCCTTCAGGTATTGGGCATGCCCTCAGGCTTTCCTGTCATCCATGACAGGAATCATTATGACAGGACTGACTGAGTTCATCTTGTAATAGCATGGGGATTCTTCTCCTCCTCAACTTTTTGTAGAACAATGAGACTTGCAGGACAATCCTCCACCATCAAAGTCAATGAGAGTTTTGCCAGTAACTTTAATGGTGGAGGACTGTGCCCTCAGTACATACTGGGTCAAATGGGGCACAACATGAGATCCTCTTCATGAATAAATGTACCTGAGATGAGTCTCTTTGTACAACACATATTGAAACCTCCATGCCTTCAGTGTCCTGGTTTTTAGGATGACTACCCAAAGCAAATTTAGTCCCCACACGGGGACTATCATCACATGGAATACTATGGAGCATTACAAAACCAGTTCAAGGTGCTGGTTTTTACCTTTAAATGATTAGATGGCCTGGGTCCCACATATATGGAAGACTTCCTGCCAATATGGAAGACTCCTGCGATTGGCCAGGAGTGCCTACCTGTTGGTCCCATCTTTTAGCCTTGTTCATGCAACAAGTGCTCGCAGGGAGATGGTCTCGGTTTCTGCCCCAATGCTATGAAAGTCCCTTCCCCTGGAGGCTTGGTTGTTCCTGGGCCTGAGAATCATCCAGAGGCGGTGTAAGACATTTTTATTTGAAAAAGCATTTGGCTGGTAGGAGTGGGCTGTGATGGGTGGTTTGGAGGTAGGGTTGTGAAGGGGTTTGGGGTGTGGGAAACTGGGAAGATGGTATTGGGTAGTCTTGGTGGAGGATTGTGGGAGGGTTGAGGGGTTTTAGGTTGTTTTTGTACGAGTTTTATATATTTATTGTTGTGAGCCTTTGAGAAGGGTGGCACATAAGCCTAAATAAATAATAAATAAATACATAAATAGCACCAAGACCTATACAGCATCATTACACCATTATTTTGAGATCTTAAGTGAGACTACTGTTTGAGCTGAAAAGGATTTTTAACTTTATATTAATGAATTCTATTTGTGCATCGATTTACCAAAACTAATGCTCAAAAGTACAGTGGGTTTATTATTCGAGGGTAGTATTTGCATTTTCCTTCCTGTACACTTTCTGGGACTGAAGATAGGTACATATCTGATTTTTGGTGTATTCCCATTTTGGTTTTTTTCCCCTCCAGTTTGATTGTTTCAGTATTTCAGTCATTTCGGGTGTGTCCTTTCCAGTAATTGTACATGAGCGATAGTTCAAGTATTGCTGAAATGACCAAAAACACAAAAGTGACTGAAACACCAAAACAGAAACAGATACCCAACAGAGTGCAAACAGATATCAGTAATTGCCCAAACTATCATATTTGGCTCAGGTAGAGCAGATTTAATGACTTTAACCATTTTTGGAGGCCCCCATTTGAGCTCTAACCAAAATGAATACTCAAGTTCAAATATATTTCTTTAGTGAAGCACACTAAATGCTTCCCAGTGCTTTCCCGGTGTCTGGCAGTTGTGGGGGGACTGAATGAGAGTGTAAGGAAACCAGGGGCCGGGGGCTGTAGCTGCCACACCCCGTTAGCACCAGTCCCCGCAACAGGGCTCCCCACGCCCCCCACCCCCCCGCCGCAACAAACCCTAGGCCCTCAGACCAGCTTCCGCCCAGGGAACCTCCAAAGACCATGCCTCCATGCAGCGAGCCGCATCAGCGGCATTCCGAGACTCCAGGGGGCGGGGCCAGGATGCAGGCCACGCTGAACACAGCCACGCCCCCCCCCATTGCGCCGCTCCACGCGGCTCCAGCAACGCCCTGGGGGAACAGGATAAAAGGCTGCTGATGGGACAGATGCATTGCTGGTGATCGGAGCCTGGTGTGCCCATGAGACTGGCCCCTATTTTGCTGTGTGCTGTTGATCTTCGTGCCTGGAAACCTTATCGTGTGTGACTGGACCGAGTGAGAGTCGTGTGTGTGTGGGCGTGGGTGAGTGCTTGTGATTACAGAGTTACTGAGGTGAGTGTGTCATCCAGCGGCGTCGGGGGGAGCACGGGTGCCTGGGTGTGTTCCCTGAGCAAGAGCCCTATCCTCCCTTATCCCCCTCCCTGGGTCCTCCACACTCCCCTGCCCCCAAGTGTCTCACGCCTCCAGCCCTTCCCTTCTCCCTGTGTGGCTGCGAGCAGGTTGCAGCACTTAAGGCCTGTGATTGCCCCAGTGCCCAATGATGATATAGGCTGGGGACTCACCATCCTGGTAGCCCTATTCCAACCTGAGGGCTTGTTTTTCCATCAGAGCCTTGCTGCCTTCTGTTGCTCGAGCGAGTGGGTGTGTGTTCCCTTGTGGCCCCCCTTTCCCAGGGCTCTGACTGCCCTATCCCTCCTCCCTAATTCCCCACAGAATCACCAGCATTTAAAATTTCCCTTTGAAAGACAGTCCCTGGGAACACTACAGGAAATGGAGCAGCTTGCTGCAGACGTGCAGGAACTTACACGTATTGTTAAATCCTTAGCATGGAAGTGAAAGATTTGAAGGACCAGCAAGCCGGTGGGGGAGCGGCTGTACCCCCGCCCGCTCCTCAGGCTGAGGCTGCAGCCCCGGGGGAAAATGTTGGCCACTTGCCTCGCGAACCCAAAGGGCCCAAGGTTGCCAAGTATACGGGAGACCGAAGGCAATTTAGGGGGTTTCTGGCCCTATGCAAGTTGGCCTTTACCATGCAGCCCCAAACGTATAACACCGATGCACGTAAGGTTGCATATATTATTGGGTTGTTGGAGGGCCATGCCTTGGCCTGGGCCACTCCTTTGCTTACCAGTAAGAGCCCCCTGCTTCAAGATTACCCCCACTTTGTACAAGAGTTTACCTTCCTTTTTGATTACCCGCATAGGGTAAAAGACATAGAGACCGCCATTCTGGGCCTCAAACAAGGAAAAGGCCCCTTGCTGGATTACGTCACCAAATTCCAACAGCTGGCAGTAGACCTCAATTGGCCGGATCATGTACTCCAGGTGATGTATCGGCGCGGGCTCAGTGAAGAGCTCAAAGACCACCTCGCGACTATCCCCCTAGCCGACACCTGGGGGGCCTTAGTCAACCTTTCGGTCTAAATAGATGAACGCTTGGGGGAACAATGGCGAGAAAGACGACAAGAACCCTATCACCCCATTGGTCCCCGGGCGCTGCCCCATCCCCCGGTCCGGGGCGAGGGAGCACGGGAGGCCGAGGAGGAGCCCATGCAGATTGGGGCCTCACGGGGCCCCCTGACCGCCGCCGAACAAGAACATTGACGAACCTCCCGGCTGTGTTTCTATTGTGGTGAGTCATCGCACTTTGCACGGGAATGCCCGGTCCTGCCCCCGGCACAAAGGGACGCGGGAAAAGCTTGGCCCCAGGAACTATAGGGGGGTCCCCGGCGGCTGACCTCAGCACCCTGAGCAAGGCCCCCCGTGTACTTGGTACAAGTTTGGGGGGAGGACAACATTTGAAAATCCCTGTTACCCTCCAGGGAAATACTCCCCGAGGCATAGTGACGTCGGCCCTCTTTGACTCCGGGGCTTCGGGGAATTTCATGGATCAGGGATTTATGCAGCGTTATAGTATCCCGCATACACCCCGGGCAACGGCGGAACAGGTGCACACCATTGATGGTTCGCCCCTTAGCTCAGGCCCGCTGATATGGCAAACCATTCCCCTTCGAGTTGCTATAGGGGCTCACGTGGAACAGATGCGCTTTGATGTGGTGGCATCCCCGATGTTCTAGGTCTTACTGGGGATGCCGTGGCTCCGAACCCACGACCCTGGGATCCAGTGGGCACAGGGGACCCTGAGTTTTCGGACAGACTATTGTTCCAACACGTGCATCATAGCTCCGCCAAACCAAGCCCTGTTGGGCACACAGATTGCAGAAAACCTACCAAGACTGCCGGCGCCCTACATCCACCTTCGAGAGGTGTTTAGTAAACAGGAGGCTGAGAGTTTACCGCCACACCAGGCTTACGACTGCCCTATTGAATTGGTTCCAGGGACGGAGCCCCCGTATGGCCGGATCTATGCGCTGTCAGCCCCCGAACTCGAGACCTTAAAGGAGTACATGGAAGATAATTTGCGCTGTGGATTTATACGCCACTCCACTTCCCCGGCCGGGGCACCATTGTTCTTTGTTTCTAAGAAGAATGGGGGGTTATGCCCCTGTATTGACTATCGCGGACTCAACGCGATAACCATAAAGAATCACTACCCCCTCCCCTTGATTCCTGAGCTGTTGGACCAGCTACATGGGGCGAAGGTATTCACAAAATTGGATCTTCGGGGGGCATATAACCTTTTTCGCATTCGCCCGGGGGATGAATGGAAAATGGCCTTTCGCACCCGTTATAGGCACTTCGAGTATCGTGTAATGCCATTCGGCCTGGCGAACGCGTCAGCCACCTTTCAGCACCTGATAAACGATGTGCTGTGTGATATGTTGGACACCTGTGTAGTAGCGTACCTCGATGACACCTTGATCTTCTCCCGGACCCTAGCCGAACACGTCCCTCAGGTGCAACGGGTGTTACAGCGTCTACAACAGAACCGCTTGTTTTGTAAGTACGAGAAGTGTGCTTTTCATGTTACTACCATTGACTTCCTCGGCTTCATTATTTCCCCACAAGGGATCAGGATGGACCCTGTAAAGATAACTGCAATTCTCCAATGGACTCCGCCCTCCGCGGTTAAGGCCTTGCAACGGTTCCTTGGAACTGCAAACTACTACCGTCAGTATATTGCCAATTATGCAAAATTGACCGCTCCCTTAACGACCTTGTTGCGAAAAGGGGTGCCGTACACTTGGGATCAAGCACATCAGCGTGCCTTCGATACTGTGAAGAAAACCTTCACCCAAGCATCCGTTTTGCAGCATCCTCACTTCGAGCACCCCTTCACCGTAGAGACAGACGCCTCGGGTGTGGCCATTGGAGCAGTGCTACTGCAACAAGAACCCAGGGGGGAACGCCTACTACCTTGTACGTATTACTCCCGGAAGCTTACCAGTGCAGAGAAAAATTATACAGTTCTAGATCATGAGCTGCTGGCCATCAAGGCAACCTTCGAGGCCTGGAGACAGTACCTCGAAGGGGCAAAATGCCCCATCACTGTGGTTACGGATCACCGTAACCTCACTTACCTGCAAACCGCATGAATTACAAATGCTCGGCATGGGCGCTGGGCGCTTTTCTTTACCCGGTTTCAGTTCCAAATTCAATACCGCCCTGGTGCACAGAATATTGTAGCCGATGCCCTTTCCCGATGTACGGAGCCCGGGGAACCCCCAGATCACCAGGGAGAACCCATCTTAAAGGCCGAGACAGTGGGAATCCACTTTCTGACCGCAACTCAATTTCGGAACTGCCCCCACCCGCTCTGGACCAGCCTAGACCCTAAGCTGCAGCGGGGACGGGATGGACTCCTATATTACCAGCGACGCCTTGTGGTGCCCCCCAAGGCTCGTACGCCCTTGTTGCGGAGCCATCACGATGCCCCACTAGCTGGACACCCGGGAATCCGATGGACCGCGACCCTCTTCCAGAGGCACTTTTGGTGGCCAATGCGCCAGCAGGACGTAGCGCGATATGTCAAGTATTGTACTACCTGTGCCCGCACGAAGGTACCACGTCGTCAACCACAAGGCCTGCTGCAGTTGACCCCCGTACCACAGGGACCTTGGCAGCGCATTGGCGTTGACATTATTGTTGATTTACCCCCCTCGTCTACGTATACCACTATCCTTGTAATCGTGGACCATTTTATGAAGCTAGGACATTTTGTGGCTACAACGGGCCTTCCTACCACCACCAGTACGGCTCAATTGCTGCTGCACCATGTCATTAAATTACACGGACTACCCCTGGAGATAGTGTCGGACCAAGGCTCGCAATTCACCTGACGGCTGTGGAAGGATTTACTACAGAGTCTGCACATAAGACGCAGCCTAACCTCCGGATACCACCCCCAAACCAACGGGCAAGTGGAACGGGTGAACCAAACCCTAGAACAATACCTACGCTGTTACACCGGATACCACCAGGATGACTGGTATGAATTCTTGCCCATAGCCGAATTCACCTATAATAATACCCTCAATGCCTCACTGGGGAATTCCCCCTTCTACGTCACTTATGGGTATCATCCTCCTCTTTGTCTTCCGGAGCTCACCGCATGCTCCGTTCCGGCAGCAGGAGCCCTGGTTACGCGAATCCGCCATGCCCAAACCCTCACTCGGAAGGCACTGCAACATGCATGACAGCAATACAAATTATATGCAGATCGCCATCGGCAACCCCCCCCCCCACAATATACACTCGGAGACTGGGTTTGGGTGGACCGACGAAGCTATCCGTCCGCAAGACCCTCTGCCAAACTAGATGAGCGTTACATCGGACCATTCCCTATTGAGCGAAAAATCAATGATGTAGCTTATCGAGTTAAGCTCCCTGCACACTACCATATACACCCCACATTCCATGTGTCGCAACTGAAACCCGCACAAACTCCCCAACAACCC
>QEPC01003981.1:1449932-1480047 GCA_003113815.1 Sphenodon punctatus
CATGGTTGTGCTGTTCACCCTCCCCCGGGGGTTCACTGTGGTGAACCGCCCGCCCGTAACATCTGAAATCACCCAATGTGGAGGACAGAATCTCCTCAATAGAGGATCAAACTGTGAAAACTGCAGATCTAGCAGAAACTGTGCAAAAACAAATTGCCTGGGTAACAGAGAAAGCGGAAGATCTAGAAACTAGATCAAGGAACTCAAATCTTAGAATTGTGGGCATAAAGGAAGGTCTAGAGACTGGGGGAATGATCAAACTAATATGGGAGATATTAGAGACAGCCTTCCCAGAAGAGCCCAGGTTACACAAACCTAAAATAGACAGGGCACACAGAACAGTGCACCCACCAAAGAAATAATGCTGATGCCCCATGTGCTATAATATTTAAATTAACTTACTTCCAGGACAAAGAGGACATTTTAAAACTTGCCAGGAAAAAAAGACAGGATCTGGAATTTAACAAGGAAAAGATAACTACTTTTCCAGATTATTCTCAGGAAACGATGTGAAAAAGAAGGAGCTGGATAAAATACATGGGCACACTATCAGAGGAGGGACTGCAGCCACAACTCTTCCCCCCAGCAAAATTGGTGATAACGCATAGAGGGGGGAAAAAAAGATCTTCTTAGAAACTGAGTAATTAGAGATCTTCCTGCACGCCAACAGACCACAGCGAGAGGACAAGGACTAAGGAGCATTACCAGTTTGGTGCCAGGATCAGACTGAGTGAGATATAAAGCAAGAATACTATATTCTGCTGCATAATATAATTAACAGAATTACGAACACAGGGAGGGTAGCAAAGGGTGGGGGGGGAGGGTGTGTGTTGAGAAATCCCCTGCAATAAATTAGGCTTTGGGAGCTGTAGAGCAAAGATAAGTATAAACTTTAGTTCAATTGTTTACAGATTTGAGTAAAGACCACAGCTCAGTTTCCAGAACAGTAAATACAAGAGGAAGCCTATAAGAAAAATATGAGGAGAAAAGCAAAAATGTTTAAATGGTTAAGCTGTCATGTTGACAGAGTTGTTATTGCTTGTTTGACCGGGAGGATTTGACAGATATCAGACTGTTACAAACCAGGTAATTCAGATATGCATAAAGAAAAGAAAGGCAATCAGTACTAAAAATATGGATAGCTTAAAATTAATGACCCTGAATGTAAAGGGTTTGAATGCACCCAGCAAGAGGAGAAGAGTTAAAAATCTACTCATAGAAAAGGGTGCTGACATCTTTTTTTTTATAGGAGACACATTTGAAGCAGGGAGACATATTTAGATTTCAGCATAAAAAATTCAAGCACATTTATACCTCATCAGCTGAGAAGAAAAAGGCAGGGTTATTAATAGAGATAACTGCAAAATGGAACTTTGAACATAAAAATAGTATAACAGACAAAGAGGGACGGTTCCTAATGATAAATGGAAAATTGGAGGGGAAAAAAATTTCACTAGTGAATCTGTATGTCCCAAATGAAGAGATGGGGGAGTTCTGGCAGGAGGCAATCAAAAAAATCACTGAACACATCTATGGGGTAGTGGTGATACAGGGGGATTTCAATACACCCTTATTGCATTAAGATCACTCGCGTCAGATCAAATTAAAGTATGGCAAGAAAAGGTACATAACACATTACTCATGAATAACTGGATAGATGCGTGGCAATACTTGAATCCTAAAGTTAGGGAGTTTACATTTTACTCACATGTCCACAACACATCCACAAGGATAGACCATGTATGGTTAGATAAACAGTTAATGAACAACTGCACAAATAGTCAGATATGTCCTGTGGTCTTAACAGACCACCACGCAATAATCATTACTCTCAACTGGGGGGCCAAGGACCCAAAGGACCAAGAACGTGGCGCTTAGATAAAGCACTACTTAAAAATAGGGAGTATAAAGAGGCATTAACTGAACACTTAAAGGAATACTTTGAATTAAATGAAAATTCAGTCATATCAGTACAAATACTCTGGGAAGCAGCAAAGTCCACCATGAGAGGGACATGCATATATCCCTAAGTGCCCCCCCACAAAAAAAAGAAAAAAAGAAAGAGCCTATATATCATACCTCTACACCCAATTTAAAAAGTTGGAAATTTTAAATGAGAATAACCCTACCCCAACACTGCAAAGTGAACTGACCAGGGTGAGAGCTGTAATAATACACATGAATTAGAGAAGACAATGAAACAATTAAAAATCATAAAAGGCTTTTATTTTGAAAATGGAAACAAAACTGGAAAAACTCTGGCAAATTTAGTCAAAAAGCAAAGGAAAAGTACAATTATTACAGAAATGCAAGCAGATGCCCAGAAATACACAAAAACAGAAGACATCCAGTCCACTTTCTTAGATTTTTACTCCAAATTGTACACATCAAGGAGGCCGGACCCTGAAAAAATAGAGATTTTTTTAGAAAAATATAATATTGCTAAAATAAATGCCAATCAATGTAGTTTCTTAAATGCCCCAATAACAACAGAGGAAGTGCAGGAAACAATAAAATCCCTAGCAAAAAATAAAGCAAGTGGACGTGACAACTATCCCGCTGAATTCCATCAAACATTTGCAGATATACTAATACCATATCTAACTGATCTTTATAATGGAATATTGATAGAGGAAAGCATGCCAGATACATTATACGAGGCCACAGTTACATTGATTCATACACAAGACAGGCCCAAAGAATCATGTGAGATCTACAGGCCAATATCTCTGATTAACATAGATTGCAAGGCTTTCACCAAAATCCTGGCAACCAGGTTAGCCGCCATAACAACAGAAATTATCTACCCTGACCAGGTGGGTTTTATACCCAACAGAGTGGGTACAGATAATATCAGGAGGGTGGTTAATATGGTGCATTTTATTCAAGAAAAGAAGATCCCAGCTATTATAGTATCAGGCTCAGCAGGTGCACATAAAGCTTTTGACTTGATTGAGAGAAGATGTTTAATGGCCACACTATCAAAAATGGGGTTTGGGGGCAATTTTGTCCAATGATTGAAGGCAATTTATTTAAAAGTGGTGGCCAAACTCATGGTAAATGGCACACTATCCCAGCCTTCTGCCTTGGAAAGAGGAGCATGACAGGGATGCCCCTTGTCCCCTCTCCTTTTTGATATCCTACTGGAGGTCCTGACACAGGCAATCAGGCAGGAGCAGGATATACAGGGAATCAATATGTGGGGCACCCAACATAAATTGGCATTATATGCCGACGATATGATTCTATTTTTTGCAGACCCAGAGAGATCAGTCCCTCCTCCAATAAAACTGATAGAGGAATTTGGAGACATCTCGGGGTACAAAATAAATTATAGGAAATCGAACACACTAATATTAGGAGCAGAAGGAGACCAAAAAAAGCCCCAATAAAACAAATATTACCCTTCCCTGAAATGGAGATTGGCATTAAATATTTAGGGGTCCAGATCACTCAACAAACCAAGGATCTCTATAAAGAAAATTGCATACGTTTACTTAAACAAATAAGGGAGGAATCGCAAAACTGAAGTAAGTAAGTTGGCTATTTCGTGGCTGGGGAAAATGAACATTTAAAAAATGATTACTCTCCCCAAGATATTATATAAATTCATGGCAATTCCAGTAATGATCCCAAAATCTTTTTTACCCAATGTCACAAGATCCTTTTAGAATTGATATGGGGAAATAAAAACCCCCGAATTCACAAGAAATCACTTCACGGTTCCAAAGACATGGGAGGCCTTAATCTTCCAGACCTGCAAATGTACCACAGAGCAGCAGCATTAAATTCACTGCCCAACTTGTACAATATGGATAAAGCTCCTTAGTGGCCAAAGATGGAAGCAAAGGTATTAAACATAGGAAATTTCAGGCAATACTTAACAGACAAAGGGAAAATAAAATGGCAAAAATGGAATAAACATCAATTTGCAGGAATTGCGATGAAATATTGGGGGGCAGTACTTAAAAAAATTAAAGTAAAGAAAGCAATCTCATCTTACACGGACATCAGGAGGTATCAGGAGGAAGATAGCATGGGCACCAGAACTGTAAAATAAATTAAGGGAAAAGAGAAATCACACAAGCTGGACAGTTATTTCAGAAGGGGAAATTTATGACACTCCAAAAATGTAAAGAATTACTACAAAGTGAAGTTAATACTTTTCAGTACCTGCAACTGAAAAGCCTCTTTACTGTTAAAGAGGAAATTAAACATTTCAGCAGAGAACCCCAGAGCATAGGAAAAAAATTACTTGAATACACCACCAATAGGGGTAGACTGTCAAGAATGTATGGACAATTAAAAATAATATGGTTCCAAAGTGAAGATAAATATAACAACAAATGGAACAAAGATTTGAATAGAAAGTTGGACAAAAAACATAAGACAGTAATTTGAAACCACATGCACAAATGTGCCCCTTCATTACACTTTAGAGAGATCCAAATTAAATTGATAATGAGGTACTACCTCACCCTCGTCAGACTAGAGAAATTTGACAAAGGCAGTGAGGGGCTCTGCTGGAAAGGGTGTAAGGAAAGAGAAACATGTCTTCACTGTTGGTGGGAGTGTAGTATAATACAACCATTATGGAGAGCTATATGGAACTGTATGAACAGGATGGCGGGAACCTTACTACCATTTACTCCAGACACTGGACTCTTGGGTATCTACCCAGACTTACAAATGACCCAGAGACATGTTGATTCATGCAAGAAAATGTCCCTAGCTGCTATTAGCTTAATATCTAGGAAATGGAAAGTGGAAAAGGGACCAACCTTCTTGGAATGGATGAACCAAATGTTGTACATGTTCTCCATGGAAAAAATCTCAGCAGGAATACACAACAAAAGAGAGGATTGTGTAGTGACCTGGCTTCCGTGCATGATGATAATGCAGCGAGAAGAAAATGCATACTTATTTGACTTTTACATATGAACGTAACAGGTAACAATACTTGGAGACACTGGTCAGAATGTTTTAATGTTGGGTTGGTTAAAGGGGGGAACTCAAAGTTAAGTTATAAAGAAGATATCCCTAATCAATCAATCAATCAATCAACCAAACTTTTATTTGTATCCTGCACTCTCTCGCCAATGGCAACTCGAGGCGGCTAACAAACAAAATGAAAACATACAAAATAACAATAGTAGCTCAATCAATATAATACAATAAATTAACCCTTCCATAAGTATCACCTCTCAATATTCTACCCCTGCTGACAACAGGGGAGAATCCATAGACAAACCTTACCCTCTCGCTCTCACCGGGAGGGGGGAACAATCTCCAACCACAACAATAATTAATAACATAATACATCATATACATCTCTAATAATTCATATAATTTAACATAATTCATCCCTTCAATATTCAAACCCCAATACAACAACAGATCCCTAACAACTAAGGGAAAATATTGTAATACAATTGCAATTATAATCATAGAAACCGCCCCCTCCTCATCCCCTCCTGCTCTCACCAGGAGAAGAATGACTCACCTTTCCCTTTTCCTCCCTCCTTAATAACATAGAAAATACAATCCTCTATATTGAAAAAATAATAATCTCAAAACAAAGGGGGAATATCTCAAAACAAAGTGGAAGTTGCATAATACAAAGATACATCTAGACCAAAAAAAATAACAAAGAGAATTGTGATAACAGATTGTGCCACCTAGGCGATATAATGTACTGGTATTAGAAGGAGAGACAGGAATTATACTATGCACCTATTGTACTTTATTATTGTTCAAAACAAAATAATAAAAATTGTTTAAAAAAAACAAAAAGAAAGAAAAAAAGAAAAAGCCTAAACACCTCTGCAGACATTAGCCATAGACCATTGAGTTGCAAATTGATTTCTTCCTGTGCACATGACTGAAAGCACAGGGTCACCTTGTGGGAATATTAAACAAAGGACCCTGGAAAAGTACTTAACGGGGAAAGACAACAAATGAGAGGTTGGGTATTTTCAGACGTTACTAGATCTCAGGGTATTTTCAGACGATACGTGGGCCGTTGGCCCCGTACCGGCACCAACGGCTTCGTTCCCCGCCGGGGCCACCCCGTAACAGCACAACAGACGTGCTGGGGGGATCCCGGCGGGGAAAGTGGGAGGGGCCGGGGCCGCGCGGCGCAACGTGCGGCCGCACGGCCCCACCCCCTCCACGCACCCCACCGCCCGCCCTCCGAGGAGACGGGCGGGCGGCGGGGCCAATGCGGCTGCCGCGTCCGGCCGATCGTGCCACGGCCCGGGATCCCGCCGGGGATCCCGGGCCGTGGCACGCGGCCAGATGTTACTTTTCCTTGGCCATGGCCCGGGGTCCGTCTGACCACGCTTCCCGGGACCTTCCCCCGGCTAGCCCGGGAAGCGTGGTTCAAACGAACCCCATGTGGGGATTGACCGTGGCCAACATCTGGCGCACCGCGAACAGACGTACTGGACACGGTGACCACAGGTGGGTATTCACCGTGGTTCACCGTGTTAACGTAACGTCTGAAATCACCCACAGTCAACCACAGTGAACCACAGTCAATCCTGCGGTGGGGCCAAAGCACCCTGAACGTCTGTTTCAGAGGCACCAAATGTTCACCACTGTCAATCCCCACCAGGGGTCAAAAATAACTATGCTTCCGGAGCTCCATCCCGGACCACCTCCGAAAGCATGGTCAAAGCGATTCCCACCGGGAAACAAAAAAAAGTAACGACTGAATGGCAGCCACCAGCTGGAATCAGCTCCAGGGGGGATACGCTTATATTGACCCCAAGGGGAAAAGTAAGATCGATTGGATCTTGGTAGATGTAGGAGCCTATGAGCACTTTTCACATGTTAAACTTATACCTAGACCTGAGAGTGGTCATGTTGTATTGGCCATAATTCTAGCAGGGAATGAAATGGATAGGGATTCCCTCTGTGCAGTAGACCAGGGGGAGGATGTTCCTAGACTGAAGAGGCTGGAAGGGTCAGGACTCCGGGGTGAGCTTACTATCTTCTGTTATTCAGAAGGGGTCTGTGCCTATGTCAGTGCGATGGAGAATTTGGGAGAAATTGTCTCCCTGCTAGAGACCTTTTCTAAAATTTTGGCGAGCTTACGTGAGGCACTTAGGGCTCCCCAGAAAAGGCAGCCTCCAAGGAATTTATATCCTTGGTTTGATCTAGAGCGTAGGGTGGGCAAATCCAGGCTTGCTTCCCTTAGAAGGAGATGGTCAACTGAGGCCGGGAATTCAACATGGGAAGTCTTTCGGAGGGCTAGAAATGAATATCTGATCCTACTCAATCAGAAGAGGACGAACTTCTATACCAGAATCTGGGCTAAGATGGCTGGGGACCTCTCTACTGGCAACTCTAGTCGGTTTTGAGCTAGGCTAAATTTAATTATTAAACCTAGGCAGAGGGATAGGGGTTTGGCTATTGCCGCCCCAATATGGGAAGCTTTTTTTGGTAAATTATATGCTGATAGGAGGGTTGGGGTAATGGACCTCAAGGGGGACTTAGGAGAGGGTTCCTCATGACAATTGGCATGGCAGCAAGAGGACTTTTCTCATGAAGCTATTTACAAAGTTATTATGGCCTTAAAGACGTATAGGGCTGCTGGACCTGATCACTACAGAGATATTGCAGGCGGCCCCCCCATTGGTGAGCAAGAATCCTCTCACACCTTTTTCTGGTAGTCAGTAGAACTCCCAGAATACCCCAGGAATGGGTTTCGAGTTGGATTGTCCCTATTTACAAGAAGGGATGTGATCGTGACCCGAATTGCTACAGACTGATAAGTTTGATCTCAGTTATAGGCAAACTATATGCCAGGACGTTATTACATCACCTTGAAAAGTGGGCTAAGGATCATCATTTATTACCCCAGGAGCAATTCGGGTTTAGGAAGGGCAGATCGACGTCCGATTGTTGTTTTATTCTGCAGCACTTAATATTTAAATATACTAGGCTTAAGATGGGGAAGGTCTATTTGGCATTTTTGGACCAAAAAAAGTAACGACTGAATGGTAACCACCGACCGGAATCAAGCAACATGATTCCCAGAGGGGAGAAAGCACGCAGCGTTGCTGCCAGGCAACGAGCAACAACACAGGCCGGGGAAGGAGATTTAAAGGGCACACAGCAGCATCTGGGACGAGCCGCCCCGGTGCCTTCCGGGTGCTTTGACCACGACCCAGGATCGGCATAACGTCTGTTGCACTGCCCCAGGCTGTGGTCTGTCCGTCCGATTCCCTGCCATGGTCCTGCTCCCGTTACGTCTGTTTGGGGCCTCTCTTGCCCATGGGGGGTTATTAGCCGGTTCGCCACCGCTGGGAATCCACTGTGGTGAATTGGGCGCCCGTAATATCTGAAATCACCCGTTGTTGAGTTTTGAGCTTCTTTACCTTCATCTGCATCATCATATCTTACCAGCCAGAGAAGGACTACGCCAAAGGAACTATGAAGTAAGGACTCTTGGAAACTCTAAGACTTGTACCCAGCCAAGCTTTCCACCACTGGCTGTGACATGAACTGATATGCCCTCAGACCTTGATTACGGTAAGCCTAAGCTAGGAGAACTTAAGTACAAATAGGGATGCTTTATTGGTTATCTTATTTTGATTTCTGCACTCCCGAGTATAATCTTGTATTGCATGCTTACTCATTAAACTTCAACTGAATTTAGTATGGTCCAGTGGAATTACTAATCCTAACACTGGCGGAACACAGTTTGGGGTTATTTCTGTGTTTACAAACACAGGCGAACCTAGAGAGAAAGAGTCTGTGCTGGGAAACTCTACGGCTGAAAAGGTGACAAGAAGGTTCACTTGTTTCAGGCTCAATCAGTTCTAGAGAGATAGCTGATCCAGTGGGAGCTGCAAGACTGGGAAACAGAGTCATGACAGCCTAAAGTGGGGTAGTGAGACCCCAATCCCATGACAGTGGTGCCCAACCAAAGGGTGCCAATGTGTAGGATCTGAAAAGGGAGTTGCCAGCTGTTTCTGGAACTCAGGTCTTAGATTTGGAAGCAAGAGAAGAAGGGAAGAGCCTATACCAGAGTGCTGTGTTTGTTGTAGCGAGACCCCAATCCAATGACAAATGGTCTAGCCTAGTCAGGCAACAGTCCACTGGTTAAATCACATCCAACTCACATGTAATCGTCCTGTAGTCATGCTCCTCAGTGGTCTTTAGCCCTCCATCAAAAATGTGCTCATTTCAGCATCCAGGTCACCTCTGTAGAGCTCCTCCTCCTTCTGAGTTCCAAAGCAGACCGACCATCCTTTGGCTTGGCTGCTTTCTTTTGTAGCTGGAGTCATGTCCCAAACACACTCACTTCCTGTTTACAGCCATTTTGTGTTCAGTCAGTTGCCATCTTAGTTCCTCTTATTATATCAGTCTATTGTGGCTCTACTCTGCCACAAGTGCAGAAGGCACCCCTACTGTTTTAGTTTTAGCTTTTATTTTGCTTTAAAGGAAAAAAAAAACCACCCTTCATTTTAGAGGAGTGCGGGCACCATTTTGGAAAAGAGTGCATATGCGCAGAATGGCCACAGTGGCCATTTGTGCATGGAAACATAATATCACCTGCGGGGAAGGGAACTTCCTGAATTGGAGGCCTATGTGTTACACATATATTTTTTTCTAGTTTACTAATGGACCTCATGAATTTCTGCAGGCCCTCTGTGGGCTGATGCTCCCTGCCTTTGAGGCTCTCTGGGCCCATATTTGCACAAGTGCTTAATTCATGGAACCCTGTGTTGGAAGTCCTTGCATAGTTTCATAGCAGTATTCTGGATCCAGCCCTTCCTCAGTGATTGACTAAGCTTTGATAGCTTGAGGTGGAGGTTTGACTGGTGCTTTGCATATGAGAGAAAGAGGGAAAGCAAAAATAAAATGAAGCCAAGAGTTTAGTGTCAGAGTTGGAAAAGAAAAGTAAATTTTCTTTGAGTCATCGCTGGTGATATCAGTAGAAGCACCATCACTTCATGAAGAAACATTTAGATCAATTTGGCTAGTAATAAATCTGAGCTAGACTGCTCCCTTGACAAAGGGGACAATGGGCCACTAAAGAGGGAGGCTCTGGAATCTGATACCATTGAACTCTGCCCCTGCAGTTATTATTCGAGTCAAATGCATAAAATGAACTCATCCCTTACATGCATGTAAAGAGCAGATTGGATGTTAATTGGAAAGAGCTGGAGTGGTGGTTGAAAGAAGGCTGGAATCATGTCTTGAGTGTTTTCTTCTGCTAGTTTTGCAAATGTGCCATGGTAATTTTCCAGGCTGTTGAATTACTGGATATACAAAGAGATCTGTTTAGATATACATTGTAATATCATTCTCAAGTGCTTTTCCTATGCAGAAATGGGACTGGAGAGAAGGACTCACTTCCCTGGGACATTTTCTCCTTTAATATTTTAACTTCATGTAATAATTGTCTTTTGTGACTGCAAATACAATGGCTTGGATTCTCCACTTGTGCAAACCACCATGGCTTTTTTGACACTTTGCTCCTCGTTAGAGCTGAAATGAAATCAGCCATTCCCATATTGACATTCGTTCTTGTCTTTTTGACAACTGTGCTGATTGTTTGTGCTATTTTTTTACATTCTTTTTGCCCATTCGCTGCTTTCAGTATTTTCATCAGCAATTTTGACACTTTCATCACTGTTATGGTATTTGTTTCACTTCCATGTCCCATTGTGATGTTCCCATGTCCCCGTGTGATCAGCCTGGAGGACCTCCCTGTGGATTTTTTCTGTTAGCCTTTTTCATACAACAAGGGCTACAACATGGAGGTGTTCTCAGTTGCTGCCCTGCTGCTTTGGAACTCCCACCCCCTGGATGTTAATTTGAGTCTGGGCCTCGGCATCTTCCAAAGGCGGTATAAGATTTTTCTTTTTGAAAAGGCATTTGGTGGGTGGGGATAGGAGACTGGAGTGGTTTAGGAACTGAGGTATGAGGGTGGTATGGGGTGGGGAGGTGGTATTGGAAGGTTTGGTGGGTTATGGGAGGGCTTGGGGGATTAAGGGTTTTTACATTGTTTTTTAATGTTTTTTTGATTTGTGACCTGACCTGAGCCTTTAGGAAAAAGCAGCATATAAATTTCAATAAATAAATAACTTTCAACTTTCAAATTTATTGACGTGACCGTAGCCATAGTCATAATATGAAAAGAAACAAACAAAACAGGATAAATAAATAACTAAATATTTTAAATAAATAACTAAATTAACATGCCAAATGAAAACCCAAATGAATGGGTAAGTTTCACACATCCCATAATGAGCGGTAAATCAGCTGTTCAACAAAAATAGTGTTGTTGACAAAATACTGCTTCAGCTCTACTTCCTCCAGGAGGAATCACCACTAACTTCATCAGGTTTCACTCCAAATGATACAAACTACAAAGTCCATAAACTCCCAGCTACCAAACAAAATTGTTTACAGTGGCCATGATCTTCAAACCACTTAGCCCATTTTTAGATGTGCCCCCGGGCTCGTGGATTTAAATAATTTGCCGTTAGAAAAGTTGTGTGGGCGGTGTTTAGATGCACTGCTGCCATTGAACCCACAGCTTGCATAATCCTTTGAAACGCCAGGTGCTCAGGGAACATGGATCCATGGACAAGGCCCTCCCAGGTAAAGAGGCCCCTGTGGTATCCATGGACATGCATATGTGCTTCCACCATGGAGTGGGGCAGGAGGTGGTATCCCATGGCAGAAGATGCTCCGACATCTGAACAGCTCAGCACAACTCTCAGGGCAGTTCTCTTCAGCTCAGTAGGCATCCCAGTCAGGAAGGGGTCACCGACATTAGGCAGAAGCAGGCCCAGCTCCCCAAGGCGGTTCTGGCAATCCAATCTAGGGCATGCGAAGCCATGGGTACGCAGGAGGACACAGGTGTGGCAGCTCGCAATATATGGACCACCAGTCTGGAGGGCCAAACCAAACTCCTGATGACTGGCCACCTGGTGAACAGCAGCAAGCTCCTGGGGTTCCCATGGCAGCACAATGGTGGGTGGGGGTCCACAGTCAGATTGGCATGAATACAAGCTCCCTGGCTTGCCTCTGGCACTCAAACCCCCCAAAGGGGTGGCCCAACAGTCACATGTAACAGGACAGGAGATTGAAGTCGTCACCCACGAAAAGGGGGTCACTCACAAACAGCTGGATATTGCTGCTCTGCCACAGGGTTCCCAGCAGCATGGTGGCACTCACCAGCAACTTTTCACTGACTCAGGGATTGAAGACATGGCCTGTTGCACAGCTGGACATGGCCTGCACAAACACAGCAATCTGGAGAACAACTGAAGTGGATGGTGAACAGCAGTGATTGAGTTTGGATGGAACTGAAACCGTATGCACTCAGAAGGGTGACCTTGACCAGTTGATAGCGGCCGGGCTCAGTGAGTCTGGGAACCACGACCCCACACACAGGGTGGACACATTCCTGTTGGATAAGAAAGAGGGAGTCAGGCCAGGGCCAGGGGGAGGATGGAATGGGAAACCAGCAAGGGTCCACCAAATAACGTCACATCAGAGCGGGATGGCAGCTGACCTGACAAAAGGTGGTCAGGAGAATGCAGGGTCCCAGCTGCAGAATCCTTGCCCACCATATGCTGGTAGGTCTCGGACACCAGGGAGCTGGGGGTTTGGGAGGGGAGGGTTGTGTAATCAAGATGTTTCCATGGGACAGTACCTCACAGTTACTGAAAGCAGAAGCATTGGCATAGCATACGGGTTCTGGCCAGTGCACAGGGGCAATATCAATGGGAACCTGGGCAGGTGTGCATGCCAAACCCAGTTCACTTCACCAAATGCTGAGGCCTTGTGACAGAGCAACCATATACAAATGGGAGCCTGTTCGACTGAAAGGGCGTGGCCCAGGAGTATACCCATGGGCCACACTGCAGGAGGGCAGCTAACCTGCACCACGTGGCAACATGGCGATGGGCGTGAAGGTTCAAGGCCAAGCAGCAAGTGATGGTGGGGACAGCAGCATTGTAGCACATCTGCCTCGTCCTCTCAAGGTTGCCCCTGAATGTTTATGGCCGTCGGGTGACCCTACCCATGCGACGGTTGAGTTGGATGTGGTCACGGAGCACTGACTTGTGAGAGAACATACTGGCAAGCTGCACTGATGAGGAATGGACCAACCACTTCTGGATGACCTGCTCCCTGCTGACCTGGCTTGGAAAGATCCTTGGCCCCCACCTCCAGTGGAACATTACCGGCATGTGGTTCCCATTACTCCCTGGGATGCAGGTGGTGATGGCAGTGTGGTGCTTGGCAACCCCGAATTCCTGCCGGAGCATCAGTAAACAGTTCGGTGTGGGGGCAGCTATAGTTAACAGGATCCACCATGATGTTTGCAACCTCATTGGCGAGCTACTCCTGAAGCGGGTCATCCAGCTATGGGATCCGGAGGTGGTGATCTGGGGCTTTGAGGCTATGGGATTCCCTCATTGCACTGGTGCTATCGACAGCACGCACATCCTGATCTTCCATTCTCCCAACGCCAAGACTGACTGTACATGCGCAATTCAAAAGCAGAGCAATGCGCTATTGGTGGAGGATTGTGCAAGGGAGATCTTCCTTGCTAGCGACCAATTGCTATTTGGAGCAAAGAGACCACAAGGGAGCTCTGCAGTACAACTGGCTGAGATATATCAAGGCACTTGCGGTTGAATCTGAATTACCCAGAGAAGGTGATGGTATACCAGAGGCCAGAATTACAAAAGGAGAAATTACTGTGAAATTTAGGGATTTGTCTCACAGGTTGGATTTAAAAGCTCTACAAGAAAATAAAATTGCTCCTAAATATTCTGGGTTTAAGAGAACAATTGCCCTTGAGGGATATCTAACTCATAGATGACCTCAAATTAGGAGAATGATGACACTACTTAGATTCGATATACTCGAAACGGCTATAGTGAGGGGAAGATGCAAAGGCATTCCACATCTCGATAGAGTGTGTAAAAATTGTCCGCTGGAGCTAGAATCTCTAAGCCATGTGATCTTCAAATGTCCAGCTTTTGAGGATTTGAGAGAGTTATGGATAACCCCCATTTTTTTAGAGAAAAACTATAACAATGGAAATAAAACTGGAAACATTGGCTGTAACCTCTGATTTGGAGGAAATTAAAGCTATAGCATTATTCCCTATGCTGGTTGAGAAAAGATTAAAAGATTAAGAGAGCTTAGGCTGATTAATGAGGATGCCAATAAGTCGGGTATATGACTACCTGTTCTTGAGAGTGCTGAAATAGAGTACAATGTGATATTCTCCTTTATGCTTAGAAGGGGTTTTAAGTTCTCTCTTTCGTGTACTTTTATGTAGGGATGGGTGAACAGAATGCGGTTAGGATGTTCGAATGTTTGGTTCGAAACCCAAGTTCGGGTTCAATGGTTCGGTTCAGCTGAGTTCAGTTTGGTCGAACTTGGCCGAACATTCAAAAATAGCGCTATCGATACCAAAACCGAAATCGAAACCAAATTTTTGGCCCTGAAAAGATATTTTTCCCACCCCTGAACTCATCCGAACTCATCCAAACACGACTGAACTGTTCAGTTGTTCGAGAGTTCAGTTCGGACGTTCAGTTCGGACGTCCGAACAGGCCGAGTTCAGTCCAAACTCCGAACAACCGAACCGCATTCGCCCATCCCTACTTTTATGACATTTATTTGTTATAATAGATTGTTTTAATTGTTTACTGAATTGTTTTAATACTTTGTTATAGCAGAAATTGCTGGTACAATAAAAGATACATACAAGATACAAACAAACGACTACTTCAACAGAAAACAAGCTTTCTCAGTGAACTTGCAGACAGTCGTACACCACCGTTTTCTGTTCACTAATGTGTACACGGACCATTCGGGATGAAGCCATGATGCTTGGATCCTGCTCTCCTCCCCATTCTATGCCAGGATGTTTGATGGGGAGATATCTCTGAATATGTACAAGATGACCGAGGGTGTCCTCATGGCACCGGTTGCTATAGGGGATCCTGCCTACCCTCTGACCCCATGGTTGATGAGGTCCTATCCCATTGCTCGCAACCCCAATCGGATGCTCTTCAATGAGCACCTGGGCTCTGCGTGGTGCATGGTGGAGAGGACATTCAGCCTGCTCAAGATGAGGTGGTGCCTCTTGCTAAACCGGCACCAGTTCAACCTCTAGCACACCCCCATCCTTGTCCTGGCAGCCTATGTATTCCATAACGTTTGTGCCACATGCTCGCTCTCTGGTCTGACCACCAATGAACAATTCTTATACTGATCCATCACTGGGGCACTCACCAGAATCACGTCAATAGCACTGCATCCGCAGGGTTCAAAAAAGGTGTACCCCTTAGTTTCACAGGCACCAGTTAGAGGTCCAGGGGCCTCAACCTGGGTTGGAGATAGGCAGAGAGTCGGGAAAGCCTATTTAAGCTTCCTAAGCTTGCTCCCGTTTCTGTAATAAGCAAGCTCAAGGACCTCTGTTTCTCAGAGGACCTTATGAGGCAACAGGCTACACTACTGGAGACCCAAGACAATGAAACCCTAGTCCTGCTATATGAAGCTATAGTTCAAATGGTGCACCAGGCCCTGCAAGTGTGCAAGAGAAGGAGAGAGCATCCCCCCAAGCATCCCTGGTACAATGCTGCCTGTAGATCTATGAAGAGGCAGCTCAAATTATACAAGGTTAGATGGTCCAAGGACAGGTGTTTGGATCACTGGATTCAATTTTCCACTTCTAGATTATCTTATGTCACTTATCTGAAAAGGAAAAGAGGAGCATACTTTAACAAAATGTGGGCAGAGATGGCCGTAGCCCAGCGCCTTTGGAATGTTGGGGAGTTTTGGCAGATTTTGAATAGATGAATAAGCCCAAGAGCCAAAAACCCTCAGCCGAGGATATCTAGCCAGGACTGGGAGTCTTTCTTTGGTCAATTGTATGCGGACAAGGAGGCCACACTTGGGGAAAGCGAGGTTTCACTGGATTCCTTGGATAGTGGAGGAGCCAGGAATAGTATGCAAGTAGGGCAACAGATTGAATTCTCACAGACTAAAATTGAGAAATTCATCTCTCAATTGAAAAAGAATAAATCCCCGGGGCCAGATCAGATCACAGCAGAAATTCTACAGGCAGCCCCAAAGTGGTGGTTCGTGATTCTTGAAAAGTTATTCACTAAGATTGAGGAAGGATGCAGAGTACCATCTAGCTGGGTACAAAGCTGCATTGTCCCGATCTTTAAGAAGGGCTCATTGGAGAACCCAGTCTATTATAGGCCAATACATTTGCTGTCCATTGTAGGAAACTTTTTGCTAAATTCCTCCTTGAATGATTAGAAAATTGGGCCAAGGAACAAGCGATTATCCCGAGGGAACAGCACGGCTTTAGGAAGGGTAGGTCTACAACAGATTGCTGCTTTGTACTGGAGCATGTTATTTATAAATACAATAAGATCAGGAGGGGCAAATTGTTTTGGGCCTTTATGGACCTTTCCAAAGCCTTTGATTCGGTTTCGCAAGCAAAGCTTTGGGAGAAACTTAGAGGGATGGGGATCGATGAAAATCTCTTGGCGCTTATATTACAGCTTCATTCTAACAATCAGACTAATATTAAGCTATCACCAGAAAGACTATCAAATAACCCACCAATTAGGAGAGGAGTGCGGCAGGGGTGCATGCTTGCCCCCCTGCTTTTTAATCTTTATCTCACCGGTCTCCCTTCTGGTTTAAGATTTGACGCAGCTCATGTGCCTAGAGATGGTAATTGCACGATTGCTATGATCCAAGTTGCAGTCGATCTAGTCATAATGTCCCAATCAGAGGTAGGGCTTAGACGGTTACTGGAGAAGTTTAGCACCTATTGTAGTTATAACGGGCTCAAACCCAACCCATCCAAATCCAAAGTCATGGTGATTGGAAGATGTAGAGCTTCTGCTGGCTGGTGGGTTAATGGCCATTGATTATCTGAATAATGGTCTTCAAGGGGACAATTGGGTCCCTTTATCAAATTGTCCTGTAATTTAGCAGAGATTACAGGAAAGGTATGTGATACATTCCTGACAAATATCTTGTAATCAGGATGTAATATAAAAATGTTACAGCTGGAAATGTATTTTCAAGTTAATGTCTTATACCATCAGAACCCTTTATCCAATCTTTCTGAAAATTGAAAGGTGTACTAAGCTTGTGGAGGGACATAATTATTCAAGATTTCATTCAAATTGGACGGAATATAAAGAGGTTGTAGCCATGGATTTGTATGTAGTTTTCTTAAAATTCACAACATTCAATTGATTCTACAATTGGTTTCCTTTACCTAATCTTTTTGAAAATTGGTACACATGATGCCCTCTGTTGGGGGTACACACTCCCCAAGATTCATCAGAAGTGAATTAGAAATGTAAAAGTTATAGCCAGAAATACATTTTTCAGTTTTTTCCCTCTATTTCAAAAACAAAACAAAAAATTTGTTTCTACTTTCATTATTATTTTTCTTTTCGTCATTGCAATATCAATAATGAACACAACAATTTTCACTACCATTATTGTAATAACGCAAATGAAATTCACACCCCTACACCTCAAGGGACATTAGAGGTCCCTGCAGGTGCAGCTAAAAGTAATTTATAAATTTTGACTGGACTACCTCGATTTCCTTGCCTTTCCCTATGGACCAAAGATAGACCCCATATAAGAGCTTGGCCAGAGATTTGGCTGAATAAACACAAATGACCATCAATATCAAATTGCCACCCATTGATTTAAAGAAGTGATCTATGGCTGTGGCAGTTTTATTTGCCTGATCAATTACAGATTGGCAATGACTGGTCCAAGCCCTAGATGAATGAAAAATGATACCAAGGTATCTAAAGGAACTAACCTGTTCAATTTCATCATTATTCATTTCCCACCTGTGTTGAAGTTGTCGCTTAGAAAAGACAATCATTTTGGTTTTACTATAATTGATGGTTAATTTTTCTTTATGGAAATAATCTGTGAAACCTTTAAGAGTTCTTTTCATACCCACCATGGTTTGGGACATTAAGGCTGCATCATCCGCATAAAGTAAACATGCCAACCATTTGGAGATTACAATTAAAGGAGCTGAGCTCCTGATAGGGATGTTATCTTTAATTGAACATAAGAAAATGAATTAAGGTAACATTTCCCTTTTTCTAAGGGGTGAGTCGGTCTGTGTCCATCCAACATTTTTCATTTAGGAGAAGGTCCACACCACCATGAGGCCTCAACGTCTCTCGATCCGGCACAGGGATAAGTCATTCACCTCTCCAGACTTACTGTAACAAAGCACACAGAAATGCTACTACAAATTCTATGCCAGTTTCTTTTCTGGCATATAGTTCATGTCTTATTTACCAATTTCTGTAGACAATGAATACAGAACAACTGTGCTCTCATCATGGGAAAAGTTAGCCAGAGACTCTCAATTGCATCAGAATTCTATGACAAGGACCTGCAAAATGCAAGCAACCTCTTCTCGACAGATATAGATTTCACAAGAATCACAATGAGTCCCTTTCAGCCTAACATTCATTGTTAGCTTCCCCAGGGACATTTAAGAATGACACAGTGACAGGTTGCTGCCTATCACTTTTAAAATCAGAATCATTATTGCCATGGCAACTGCAAGAGTCTAATGTAGCCGAAGCTTTAGGGCACCCCTGAATATCTGATGGGTCTGTAATTTTGTGTCTGGTCACAACTAAATTTCACTTAGCAGATAAAATGCAAGAGGTAATTTATGGCCCCTGTTTTGATTCTTTGATAAATGAATGACCTTTGGAAGCAGCAAATGTGTTGTGACTCATTAAGGACAAAGATATTGGGTTAACTTGCTCTCTTTTTGAAGTTTACTGTAAGCACTGATGAAATGTCCTCCTTTTTTAATTTCGTTTTCTTGTAACTCCTTTCTCTTTTTGAATGGTGGCTCTGCTCGGACTCGTTTCCATCCTTGCATCTGTTTTGAAAATTCAGTCTCACAGAAAAGAGAGACAAAGGAAGGGGCTTCCCTCGTTACCTTCTCAGAAACTGAGAAATCTAGCGACCCACTCATCCCTTTGCAACATTGACACTTTTTAGCAATTTTGCTATCATCCATCACAGCTTGGGAGCTGCAACTGTTGCCAGAAGGGAAGAGGTTATTGAATGGCCAGTCGCCTCTGCTTGAAATGTTTAAAACACCTTCTAGACATGAAAGGCTTCAAAAGCTTCCTTCCAAGCTGAGAAAGCTTCACAATGTAGACAGTAGCTCAAATAATGTACTATCCTATTGAGTTTGAGATGCCTTATGTAACGCTCTGCATGCCTGTTTTCCTAATATGTCTATACAGGAGGCGATTATATCCACTGGCTCTTGGATATAGGGTCATCTACAGTGCATGGGTTCTCTCACTTCCAATCTGAGGGTACAGCAGCAGAGCAGGGCTTAAACCTTGAGTCTGGTGCCTTGACCACTTGATTACCGAGGCCCTTGTGCCTTCCGCAGCCCCTGAGAGGCTAGGCTATCCTAGTTGGTCTGGTTGTTCTCCATAGGGTCCGTCTCTCTGACTCATCAGCTTCTCATCCAACAATCTTCCCTCAGTTCCTGCACCCAGACCATCTCTTCCCTGTGAGTCAACCTCATCTGGTCCTCTTGACTGGACTACCAGCTGCTAGTACTACACACCTAACATCAGGCTGGGCTACCATCCCTTTCTCTGTTGAACTGTACTGTCACTTGGGTTCAAGGGAGTTTCCCCCACCCTTGTCTAGGGGCTCCCACACAGCTTGCTCTCCCTAGCAGGTCCTGGAAACATTAAAGCACCCCTGACCAAAGTTCCTGCCCTTCAAGGCTTTTCTTAACTCCTTTTCCATTCTCTGGTCTGGGGTTAAGGTTCCTACCTACCTGTCAGGACCTCCCCTCCCCCCCCCAGGCAGCATACCCCCCATGGCGGCAGCACTGGGGTCCGGGCCACCGAGCCCTGTTGACTCCCACAGTGGTGGGACAGCCCCCCCTTCCTGTCAGCACAGGGCCGGACGTCCTAGTTGCTCAGCAACCATTGCAGCATGACTCGGGGGATCTGCCGGTCCTGCACACTGCTCAGAACACAGGGGCGGGGCCAGGCACGCTTCGCCACTCGGCACGGCTCCTGGAATGTCGGGGGAGCGTGGCTCAAGTACAAAAGCCGGCACTGTGAGGCACCCAGCGCTGGTGATCCGTTTGTGTTGGGGAGAGAGAGAGAGAGAGACAGACTGAAGGCTGGAGTGAGCATTCTCCCCCCCCCCCGAACCTGTTACTACCCTTCCTGGATTCCTGAGAGATTGTGGACCCCTGGCAAGTGAGAATGTGGTGAGTGGCTTCCTTCCCCCGTTACCCTTGATTCCTCGAGAAAGTGTTGTGTGTTGACTTTGAGAGACTTCCCTCCTTGTCCCCCTCCTGGGTATTCATACCTCCCTGCCGGTGCCTGTGTGATTCTGGTTTCCTCCTCCCTTGTTTCCCCGGGACCCTGACCCCGCTCTACCCCACACATGACACATTCTATCCTGCCCCCTTATCTGTGGTGTCTGAGGGTTTTGTGTGGTGCGTGGTGGAACAGGGGGAAAAGTCCTGCACAAGTTACCTGGCACCCAATGATGATAGTGACCTGATCCCTTGTGGATTTAAAGGGCAAACATACTATCCTGATGGGCATTCCCAACCTCGTAGGTCTGGATCGTGCCTGGAGCTAGGTTCTTTCCCCGGGAAAGGGTGAGTGGGGACGGGTGAGTGGCCCTTTCCTCCCTGGTACCCTGTCCTTCAACACACACACACACACACACACACACCCTGTGACAGTATCACAGGAATTGAGAAGGAAACAATGGATGTGACCAACCAACTTGCTGAATTAGTATGAGCTGTACAATCCCTGGCCATGGAAATGTGGGATGTGAAGGCAAAACAAGCTGAGTAGGAGGCAGCCATAAAGACAGGCCCTGGGCCTGGGAACCCTGTAGGAGCCGCTAACCCACCTCCAGTCCCACCAGCCCTCCCAGAACCCCAAGGGACCGCGGCAGGGCTAACCCGAGAACCAAAAGGGCCGAAGATTGAGAAATTCCTAGGGTATTGGCGGGCTTTTCAAGGGTTCCTAGCATTATGTGATTTGATTTTTACTATGCAACCCGCCACCTACTCCACAGATGAACTAAAGGTGGCCTTTATTATAGGCAACCTCGGGGGCATCGCCTTGGAATGGACCACCTCCCTATTGAAAGGAAAAAGCCCTCCTGCTGGCTAATCATGCTCATTTCATTAAAGAGTTTACCACCTTATTTGATCACCCCCATTGCACCCGAGATGCTCAGGCCCTGATTATGTCACTAAAACAAGGGAAGGGTCCTTTGCTTGAGTACATTACTCATTTTCAGCCGCTCCTTCTTGAGCTGCAGTAGCCTGAAGTCGTTTTTATAGTGTTATTCCGTAAGGGATTGAATGAGGAGCTAAAGAATCAACTTGCCTTCACCACATTACCTGATATGTGGGGGAAACTCATCACCCTGACATTACAAATAGATGACCGATTGATGGAGCAATGAAGATAGCGGCGACAAGAGACATGACCTTTCACACCCTGTATCCCAGTAGCAGCTAACCTGGGAGCAGAGCACCCCAAAGCTGGAGAGCCTGAACCAATGCTGTTGGGAGCGGCGCGCAGACCCCTCACCAGAGACGAACAAGAGAGATGGCAAAGATCCTGGGCTTCTTTTTACTATGGAGATACCTCCCACCTTATTCAGGCATGCCCGGTCTTATCCATGCATGGTCATTATCTGGGAAATGCCCCCGGCCGGGGGGTACAGGAGGTGCCCCGGCCTTAAGCATCAATTCCCTGGCTCGCTGGAACAAGCCTTCCCACTTGCACATACCTGTAACCATCACCCTACCCCGACACCGTTCGTTGGTGGTGTGGGCCCTTGTGGACTCCGGGGCATCCAGCAACTTCTTGGACATGAATCTCGTGCACACACAGCAGATCCCTACAGAACTTAAAGCCACCCTAGAACCAGTGCACATGATAGACGACTCTCCCCTTGTGTCCGGCCCTATTACTACACAAACGACTCCACTTCAGTGTGATATTGGGGAGCATCGAGAAACCCTCGTTTTTGATGTGGGATGTACCCCCTTGTTCCAAATGGTTCTAGGCTTACCATGGCTCCACATGCACAACCCGCAGATTTTGTGGATACATAGTCAACTACGGTTCACCTCCGAATATTGTCAACAAGGTTGTCTGCAACCTTTCCCACTCCAACTCTGGGCAACCAGTCTTCCTGAGGAGACCAACCTTGACGTCCCTAAGCTTCCTTCAGTATATCACCCTTTCCAAGATGTTTTCAACAAACAAGCGGCTTCTACCCTTCCGCCACATGGCCCATATGACTGTCCCATTGACTTGCAACCCGGAACTGAACCCCCTTTCGGGCGGATTTATGCCCTCTCGGCACCTAAACTCAAGACTCTTCTCTGTTACCTGGACGAAGCACTGCACAATGGCTCAATTCGACACTCTTCATCCCCAGCCTATATTTTTCATGCCTAAGAAGGATGGGAGACTTCGTCACTGCATTGGCTATCACGGGCTTAGTAAAGTAACCATTAAGAATCGATACCCCCTTCCATTGATTCCGGAACTACTTAATCGTTTGCAAAGGGCATAAATTTTCACCAAACTTGACCTCTGTGGCGCCTATAATCTCTGTCAAGTCCGAGAGGGCAATGAGTGGAAGACTGCCTTCCGAACCCACTATGGGCACTTTGAATATTTAGTGATGCCCTTCGGACTGGCCAACACCTCCGCTACATTTCAGCATTTCATAAATGATATTTTCTGTGACCTCCTTGATGTTTTTGTGATCGCCTATCTTGACAACAACCTCATATATTCTAGCAGCTTGGAACAGCATATAGAACATGTATGTCGTGTTCTTCAAAGACTCCACACTCATAAACTATTTTGCAAACTGGAGAAGTGCGCATTTCATCTTACCTCTGTGGACTTTTGGGGCTTCATCATCACCCCAACCGGAGTCCAAATGAATCCCCATAAAATGCAGGCCATCCATTAATGGCCCCCTCCAAAGGCTGTGAAACCCTTACAGTGCTTCCTAGGAAGCATAAATTATTACCTCCAGTACATTCCCAACTATGCTGAACTTTCTACACCCCTAACCCAGATCTTGAAGAAAAATCAGGACTTTATATGGGGGATGGAGCAGCAACGCAGCTTTGATGGCTTGAAACGCGCCTTCATGTCAGCCCCCTTATTGTGCCACCCCAACTTTGAGAAAGCTTTTCAGGTTGAGGCGGATGCCTCCAATAAGGCCCTCTTTCAACACCCCCCACCCACCCATGACACTACCTGCCACAGCAGGGCAGTTTCAGCTTATTCAGGAACTCCACATCCTGCTGTCTCTGAGGCTGTTTTTACACAATCACAGTTAATTCAAAATAGTTTTTAATCCAGATCCATTAATTTGGGGTTATTATTCAGGAGTAACTGTTTACATGATCATTTTAAATCAGGAATAAGAATTAAGAATTTGGAATATAAATCACAATGAGGACTGTGAAATCTCATGGTGCACCACAACCAGATTTCAGCATCCTCTTTGGCTCTGATTTCTGGAAGTACTGTGACAGCAACAGATATAACAGTCACCTTTCAAAATGGAGGGGTCTTCACCTTGGCACGGTGGAATTTAAGTTCAGCGTGCCAAGCAGAGACTGATGGAAACTGCAGGATACCATAGAGATATGGTTGGAGAAAGCGGAGATGTGGCTATATGCAGCACTCTATGGTGACTGGGACTCAGTCTGGATTAACTGTTTACATGGCCATTAATTCACACTGAGCTTGATCTGCATTAAAATAAATCTTCAAAAACTAGGTTTCCAGAACCCAGTTTAAATTTTGAATCCGGGGTCATTAATTTGGACAAAAGTGTTCACATGATCAACTTAATCCGCATTAAGAGCTGCTCAGCAGGGGATGGGGTGGGGGGGACCACCTGGTGGCAGCAGGTGGGGGGCCTCGACCGATGCCCAGTGGCAGGGGGATGTCAGGCGGGGAAAGGGAAATGTCTCTGATGTCGGCCCCTGGTGGCAGCAGGAGGGCTGATCAGAGGAGGACGCTTGGGGGAAAAGGGTTGTGGGGAGAAATGGGGAGGGTGGGGGAAATGGGGAGGGAGACTCTGGAGGAACTTGGGTGGACAGCCAATGGGAGGGGATCAGGATGGAGAGGACAGGGGCTGTCTCTTATACACATCTAGATGTGTATAAGAGACCAGCCAATGGGAGGGGATCAGGATGGAGGGGGGAAGGGGAGAGGCAATTGGGGTGGTTATGGGGCGGGGATGGTATGGTCCAAGGAGGCAGGTGGCTCGCACTCGTAAGGGACTGAGTTTCCTGGTGGAGATTAAGAGAGTCACACACACCCCACACACTGAGGGTGAGGGAGGAGCAGGGTCTAAAGGCCTCCTGTAAAGGACTGCTTCTGCTAAATGTGAGGTATGTAGTAAATAAGGCTCCAGTAATCCAGGATTTGATCCTGGACTGGGCTGAGGACCTTGCATGTTTTACGGAAACTTGGCTGGACGAGGAGGTAGGACCAACTTTGGCTGACCTCGTTCTGGCCGGGTATGCTGTGCAGCCCCAGCCCCGCATGGTGGGCCTGGGTGGTGGTGTAGCTATTGTTAATGTTTTTAGAGAGGAATGGCCAGTTAGGAGATATCCAGTTCAGGAGATTACAGGGGTTGAGGCCCTCCATGTGGTGTTTGATTTGGCTGGGGGCAAGCTTGGGGTGATGCTGGTGTATCGGGTCCCTTCCTGCCCAGCGGCATCCCTTGCCACTCTAGCAGGTCTGGCCTCAGAGGTGGAACTGAACTCCTCCAGGACTTTGGTCCTGGGGAACTTCAATGCCCATGCCAATGCCAGCCTTGTGGGAGCGGAGAGAGAGTTCATGGCTACCATGGCAACCATGGACTTGTCCCAGTTTGTTAACTACCCGACACATCTGGAGGGGCATACCCTCGACCTGGTCTTCTGTTCTGGCCTTGAGGCCGGTGATTCGTTAGTGGGGGAGGTGAAGGCTATACCCTTGTCATGGATGGATCATTATTTCCTACAGGTCAGTATCTCAGCACACCACCTCCATAAGGAGAATGGACCAGTTAGTTTGGTCCACTCTCAGAGGCTGATGGAACCACAGCAGTTCCAAGAAGCTCTGGGGGAGTTAACCTTACACCTTGATGGTCACTCTGTCGATGAGCTGGTTCACTATTGGAATACCCTGATGGGGGACGCCATTGACAGGGTGGCTCTGAGACATCCCCTGCCTCCGTCCCATCACTGCAGGGACCCTTAGTTTACTGAGGGGCTGCGGTGTATGAAACAGGCAGTCAGGCGACAAGAGCAATGCTGGCATTGGACTCACTCTGAATCTGATTGACTTCTCCATAGGGCCCTTTGTGGTCTGCTGTTGAGGCTGTGAGGACAGCAAAGAAAGAGTTCTTTGCTGCCCTCACAGCATCTGCAAGGTCACATCCAGCGGAGCTGTTCCAGGTGTTGCGGGGGCTGGTCAGTCCGGCCTCCCTCCACCTGGACGGGGACTTGTCCCAGGCCTGCTGTGAGGAATTTGCCACCTACTTTGCAGACAAGATTGCTCGGATCCAGAGTGACTTTGACACCGGATTAGGAACAATGGGAGAAGAGCGCGAGGCTAGGGAGGCCCCATCTGGTCCATCTTCTTGGGATAAGTTTCAGGAAGTGACGCCAACTGATGTGGTGGATGTCCTGGGGTCAGTCAGAGCTACCATTTGCGAATTAGATCCGTGCCCGTCCTGGTTGGTGAAAGCCTCCAGAGAGACTTTGGGAATGGTGCTGGTGAGGGTAGTCAATGCGTCCCTTCGGCAGGGAAGATTGTGACCCAGTCTCAAGGAGACTGAGGTGCACCCCCTGTTGAAGAAGTCATCTTTGGATGTGGATGCACTCGCCAGCTACCAACCTGTCTCTAATCTCCCCTTTTTAGGGAAGATTATTGAATGGGTGGTGGCACGGCAGCTCCAGGGTCATCTGGACAGCATCGGTTTCCTCAACCCTTTTCAGTCTGGGTTCCGCCCTGGCTATGGTACAGAGACAGCGTTGGTGGCCTTGGTGGATGATCTCCACAGGGAGATGGACGCAGGACGTTCAACATTTCTGATCCTGCTAGATCTCTCGGCCACTTTTGATTCCATGGACCATGGGCTGCTGTTGAGATGACTGCGAGCTCTGGGGGGTCTGGATCAGACTGTCCTTGGGTGGTACTGTTCATTCCTCTCGGAGAGAAGCCAGCGGGTGGTGTTGGGGGCTGAAACATCTAGTTCCTGGGCCTTAAACTGTGGCATTCCGCAGGGTTCAATTCTGTCTCCACTACTGTTTAATGTGTATATGCAGCCCTTGGGGGAGATTGTGAGAGGGTTCAGGGTGCAATGTAACCAATATACTGATGATACACAGCTGTACCTCTCCTTTTCAACCAACCCTAGGGATGGGAGAACGCGGTTCGGAAGTTCGGTGTTCAGCCCCAACTCGGCCTGTTTGGATTACCGAACCTGAACACGAACACGAACATACCGAACTGAACACGGAATGGCAAAATGGCCGAACACTTGGGTCAGTTCGGATCACGTTCGGTTGAGTTCGGGTGGTTAAAACGAACATGGTCTACTGTCACTATGTCAGGTCACTGGAAGGCCAAGCAGGGAAGGGGAACTGCCACTCTGTCAGGTCACTGGAAGGCCAAATGTAGCAGGGAGGGGGAAGTCATCTGACTCAGCTAGGAGCAGACTTCCAGGCACCAGGGGTGGAGGGTGGTGAGTGGCTTGGAGTAGCAGCCAGTCTGCCGAATCACCATCCCTTTTTACCTCAGACCACGGGCTTGGCAGTCTGCGATTGGCCATGGGCTAGGCTGCACGTAGCCAATGGGGCTTGCGGTGAGGTGGGCGCAGCCAGAAACAAAACTGTCTGCCTCCAGCCTTCCAAATACCTTCTGAGCTAGTCACTGTTCATGAGCAGCAGCAGGCGTTTCAGAAGGATCCTTCACCCAGCATTTTCCAGCTCCCCAATCCATTGTCATCCTCCTCCTATTTCACCCATCCAACCCATCCACCTCCATATTCTCATTTATTTAACTTAGCTTAGATAGATTTAGTTGTAATTTTTTGTTTTTATCCCTCCCTGTGTTCAATCTTCCTTCCTCCCTCCCCCTCCATTGAATCCTTTCCCTATATATTCCATCCCCAGTGATTCCCTTCCCTTCCCCTGTTTTTGATTCATTTAGACTAGGATTATTATTAGATTTATTTAGGTTTCATTTCAGTTTTGTACCACTCCTTGTGTTGTTTGTGATTACCCCCCAACCCCCATCCCATATATCGATAGATAGATAGGTAGATATATTTTTGGTTTGAGATAGTAGGAGTTAGTTTAAAGTTTTCTGATAGAGATAGCATTTAGTGATTCAGCTTTAGGGTCTGTTGGAGCTACTTAATCCATTCATAACATTTAGAATAGTTATTAGTTATAGTATTTTTAGTATTTAATAAAATGTTTGCCTTAACTTAAAAAGTTGTTGGCTATATCAACAAATACAGTAGCCATACAACACAGATTAGGTACAAAATCAATTTTTTTTAAATAAAAACATTTTTATATCACAACCTCTTCATATGGATTGGCCTTCTAATACAATTTATAACGCTAACATACCGCCTACCGACTCTTTTATATCAGCCTATGCCAAAATAATTTACTAAAGCAATTATGCTATGTTATTAGTTATAGTGGTTACATTTAGTGTAGATATAGATATATATAATATTAGATTTTTAAAATTTCAAAAAAAAAACTATATATAATTATAGTTAATGAAAAACATTTTTTTTGTGGGAGAACTGGAGAAGGGAAGGAGAACTTCCAGGTTTCCCCAGAAGGTCTAGTAGTGCTGAAGCCGGCAGCCACAGCCAGCGCTGAAGCCGGTGGAGTCGGACCACCACCGCCGCCCGGAGCGCAAGGTAGGCGATCCCTGGGTGGGGGTGTGTTAAAACACACCCCACCCCAGGGATCACCCTAGTACCTGCTGGTGCGGGCTCCGGGTCGCCGGTGGCGGCCATGAGCCCGCATTAGTAGGGACTTAGGGTTAAAAAAAAAAATTTTAATCCAGGCTGGGCAGGGTGGGTGCCCCCCTTCCACCCGCACAGTCTGGGAGGGGGAGGTGCAAGGTTTTTTGGTTTTTTTCCATTGATTTCAATGGGGACAGTTTCCCATTGAAATCAATGGAAGAAATCCGGTACCGGTAAACCGGTACAAATCCGGCAATCCATTCTTTTTTAAATCTGGTAACCGGTAAATCCGGTAACCGGTAATTGCCCTGATGTCCCACCCCTAGTGTTAACAGATAAAACACTAGCAACTTTTTTCAGGGTTAAACATGTATTGACCATTAACTCTGCTTGTGCAAACATGCATCCCAATACATGCTTTCTACAGCTTGAGTTTCAAGAAATCACACTTGTGGCCAACACATATATGACCACTTTCAAGTAACTGCTGCTAGGGGGGAGTAATGCACCTGCATGAATAGCCAGTCGCGCTGAAACCACGCTCCCCCAGAAAACCCGCTCCAATGCTACAAAAATAAATTTAAAACCCCAAAATAGAAGAAGTAAAAGAGAGCACCAGCTGAGGGAACATCTGGAGCATGGGCCCACCCAATAAAATGGTGGAAAAAGGACCACTCACCCGACACTGGCAGCAGAAGCACGCAGCTGCGGGGGTACAAGATGAAGCTGTGGTGAATGTTAAAATGGCAGCCGCAGCCCTCCCCAGTGCCCCAAGGGACCCAGAAATGGAAGAACAATCCTTGATAGATACAATCCTGACAGAAATAAAGGCCTCAAGAGCAGAGATAAAAGCCTCATGAGCAGAGGCCCAAAAAGATAAAAATGAGGTCCTAGAAAAAATCAATAAAGTTAACAAAGCAGTGAAGGAGGGAAACAAAAAGCTGGAAAATATGGCTAAATGAATGGACCAAGTGGAGGAAAGAACCTCCAACTTGGAGGACCAGGCACTGAGCACTGATAATGACTTGGCAAAAATAAAAGAATCCCTAAACCTGCTGAGAGTTAAGTGCAAGGACCTGGAAAACAGATCCAGGCGCAGCAACCTGCGCATAATGGGCATTAAGGAAAACAGCAAAGCAGGGGGAATGCAAGAGATGTTCATGCAGATCTTTCAGGAAAACTTTCCAGACCAACCCCAGCTCCATAAAATTGAAATAGAGAGGGCACACAAGACACTGAGGCCCAAACCAAATAACTCAGACCCACCCAGAGCCACCATAAATTTTTTTTTTAAATATAAAGACAAAGAAGCTATTTTAGCAGAGACCAGTAAAAAAAGACAACTACTAGAATACCAAGGCAGCAAAATCAGGATTCAAGTTGACTATGCACCAGACACTATGGGTGATTTCAGATGTTACGGGCGGGCGGTTCACCACAGCGAACCCCCGGGGGGGTGAACAGCACAACCATGCGCCGGGGTGGAAAAACGACCCAAACAGACGTAATGGGACCGGGATGATGGCCGAGAACCGGTCCAAACCATCGTGGACCGGGGCAGCACAACAGACGTGCAGCCGAACCCCCGCTGGGCGCAAAACTCCCAGAAGGCACCGGGCAGGGGCGGGACACAGACATGGCCTCCTGAGGCCAAATGAAGCCAACAGGCACACAATGGAATGCCCACACAAGGGAAACAGGAAGGGAGGGGGGAAGAGGGAGAACAGGCTGACAGGCAACACACACAGCACACGCACACGCACACACACACAGCGGACCCGCAGCAGGACACACTGCACGACCACACACCCGGGCACACACACACACACACACACACACACACACACACAAGGGAAAGGTCAGGAAGGGGGGCCAGGGGCACCCGGAACACAGCACGAGAAACAATGGGAGGGATGAGGGGGGGCACCGCCAAGGGGCAAGGCACAGGCAGCAGCAACCCCCACCCCCACAGCACCCCAGTCCACAGAGG
>QEPC01003981.1:1497877-1536618 GCA_003113815.1 Sphenodon punctatus
CCACTGTCGCTTTCTCTGCCTCCGCTCTCTTCCGCCTCCCTCCTCGCTCCATCCCGCCATGCTTGCTTGCTGCTGATTTCACTTTAAATCTCCCTCCGGTGGTTGTGTTGTTGCTGGTTGCCCGTCAGCGACGCTGCATGCCTTGTCCCCGGCTGCGGCTCGTTTCCTTTGGTTCCGCCCGGAGATTGGCATCCAGACGTTACTTTTCTGTGGTTCCCGGTTGGGGTCTGTTTGACCACGCTTCCCGGGATATTCCCCCGGCTAGCCCGGGAAGCGTGGTTGAAATTGACCCCATGTGGGTATTGAGCGTGATGAACATCTGGCGCGTGCCGAACAGACGTTCAAGGCCCTTTGGCCCCACCGCGGGATTGAGCGTGGTTCACTGTGGTTCACAGTGGTTCACTGTGGTTGAGCGTGATCTCGTAACGTCTGAAAATACCCATTGCTAATGGCATCAATGTTAAAAATCCGAGAGAAACCAGCAATGTTAAAAAAACCGATATACCGATACTGACAATTATCAGTACTATCGGATTAATCCAATAATGACAATTACGGGTATTATCGGATTAATCCGATGCAGATAGTCCCACCCCTAGTGAGGGGGTAAAATATGGGCAAAATTGCTGTCACCCTCCCTCTTGCACATGCTCTGTGTCTTAGTCACTCTCCATTCTCCCGTCCCCTGGCCAGTACAGCCCCATGAGCCCCCAGATAACTAACCTGACCCACCACAGCACTACCATTGCTCCATTGTGCATGTGCAGCAACAAACAGTGAGACAATACTGTTTGCACATACGTGCAGTCTGCGAGGCAATTTTCTGGACTCAGTAGCCCCTCACATGTGCAAACAGTGTTGTCTCAGTGTTTGCTGTTGCTGTGCCCAGGAACCTAGGTAATGGCAGTGCCGCTCTGATCAGGTAAGAAGTGACAGCAGCCCTTTGTGGGGCACCACACCAGAACCCTTAAGGTAGAACAGTCCCTGCTGCTATGTATAAATAAACATACCACCTCACTTAGAGTCTGTGGTAATCTGAGCCACCACAGACATATGACATCATCTGGGTAACAGCTGGTGGGAGGAAACTATCCAGTAGCTGCTTAAACACACAATAGCATGGAGGTCTGTTCAAGCAGTTACTGGATCAGTAACGCAGAATGGATTTTCCATTGATTTCTTGCTACACCTGGTAACCCTCCCTCTCAAGTCAAACTTTCCCTCTGCATAGATTTTCTTTGTTTTTGCAATGTCACATGGAGTACTACTGCAGATTTTAAACTGCAGCAGAACTCTGCAGAAAGTTCGAAATGCAGGGCACCATGTGCAAAATGGCAGCCCCTTGTACTACACATGTGCAAAATGTTGCCCCTCTGGACTGCGCTGACACTTTGTCCAGAGCAGTATGGGGTGCAGCCAATCCGAACCTCCCACAAATGCAGACCAGATTGCAGTCTAGTCTATGTTTTGCCAGATTGGAACAGGCAGACCCACTGAAGCAGAAGCACCGAAGTTTCACTTAAGTACTACTGGGCAACACCCAATGTGTCCATCTCTGCCTTTTCCAGCCATGGCTGCAAAGAACCACTTGTGACTCTCACATCATGGACCACCGGGGTTTGATCCAATTGAGAATTTTGTGTAGGATTCTGACTATTTGGGCTCTTTCTGCAAACTATTGCCTTTTAAAATGAGACTGCTTACATTTCTTACGTGAAACTTCCGTTGATAGAACTGATTATCCAAGTCCAAGCAAAATTAAAATCAAAGATAATTTAAAAGAGAAGTAGTTTAGGAAGAGAGCTCTTTTTAAAAACATAGTGAGTGTCATTAAAAATGGTCATTTATCACCCTCAGCAACCTTACATTAACACCCGTAAAAGAAGCCCTATATACCACACTGTTGGAAATGTCCACTAGTTAATTGTGCCCACAGTTATCATTTTAAAAGGAGAGAAGTCTGTGCACCTGAAAAGTGGCTAATTATTTAATGGACTTTGATAATGAATGGTCATGAAAATGAATATTCCTATTATTCATATACAGTGACCCTTGGAAGACCCAACAGAGGCCAGGAATAAACTCAAAATGACATCATGAATGTGAGGAACACTGGCATAAAAAGCAAACCACAAAGCTCCAAACCACAGGGACCTGGCCTGTGGAAGGCCTCCAGTTGTTCTGAAGGGGATGCCAAAATGTGGTGGCCATGAATAAACTACAAATAACATATACAGAATAAGGTCTGTTCTGCAGAGGTGTTGGCTGCTGAAGAAAATGTTATGTTTAACTGAACATAAAAAAAATTATTATGGTTACATTTTGTTTTCTTTCTTGATGGGCTAGTCAGCATGTGTCTGCCAAAGATTCTTATGCTAGGAGGCAACTCACTCCACCATACTGCATGGGGCCCCAACTTCACTAAATGTTGCATAGGCTGTTCCTTTTTGATGGATATATAAAGGATTTTAATCTGCAAATTTGTTAATCTAGTAACCCTTAGAAACACTAACAGCAGGGGTTATATTACAGCCCTTTAAAAAGCAGTTCTGTGTGAGGGCAGTTGAGGGCATGGTGAGCACAATATACAATCTCTCCCTCCCTCCCACTCAAACAAAAAGGGTTGGGAACCCTGTCAGCTGTCACCAGGGGCAGGGAACCATGGGGGTGAGTGGAGGAGGAAGGATTCGCTGGGTCAGGGGATTATAGGATGGGGTGGGATGTGGAATGGAGTTATCAAAGTAGGTTTTGTTTTGTTTTAAATTTATTTTTAAAATTTCAATTGGTTTCAATGGAAACCACATTTTTGGCTGTAATTTTTTTTCATTATATTTCTATAACATGTAGAGGAATTCTACCTTGACTTCAATGGAATGCATTATGTGTGACAAATTTCAGAAAGATTGGGTAAAGGAATCCAATTTTATAAGCAGTAGGGGTGTGCGAACGCGGTTCAGAATTCGGACCGACCTCGGTCCGTTCGGATAACTGAACCTGAACCGACTGAACCTAACCCAATACCGAACTCTGAAATGACCGGATAGTTTGTTCAGTTCGGATCACGTTTTGATGGTTCGGGTGGGAGAAATGTGACCAGTGAGTGACCAGTTGACCACTGCCTGACCCGGGGGGTGTGTGTTAGCTGAGGAGCAGACTTCCAGGCACCATTGGTGGAGAGGCTTGGAGTAGCAGCCAGACTGCCCAATCACCATCCCTTTTCTCCTCAGATCACAGGCTTGGCAGGCTGCGACTGACCACAAGCTAGGCTGCACGGAACCAATGGGGCTTGCAGTGAGGCGGGCACAGCAAGTAACAAAAACTCATTGCCTTCCCCCCTTTCAACACCTTCTGAGCTAGTCACTGTTCCTGACAGCAGGCGTTTTCAGAACGCTCCCTCTCCCAGCAGTTTGTTCTCTCAGTCCATTGCCATCTTCCTCCTATTTGACCCATCCAACCCATTTACCTCCATATTATCATTTATTTAGATTATATTAGATAGATTTAGGCATTATTTTTATTTTTTACCCCTCCCTGTGTTCTTCCTCCCCACCATTAAATCCTTTCCCTCTCCCTCTATATATTTCATCCCTGATTCCCGTCCCCTCATTTTGAATTTATTTAGAGTAGGATTATTAGATTGATTTAGGTTTCAGTTCAGTTTTTCACCCCTCCCTGTGTTCTTTGTGTGTCCCCCATCCCTGTGTAATATTGGATAGATAGATAGATAGATAGATAGATAGATAGATAGATAGAAGTTAGCTTAGTATAGAGATATAGTGTTAGTTCAGTTTTGATAGAGTGTGTGTGTAGGACTAGGCCTTTATATATAATATTTAGCTACATGGATTTTAGAATACTTAGAGTTAGTGTAGATATATTAAAGAAAAAATTTGAATTAAAAAATATATATAAAATTTTTGTGTGCTGCTGTGCTTTGACTTGGAAGACATGGAAACCATCATTCCAGTCACTGGGGGCTGTCATTCCATTCCACTGCATCCAGAAGCCCGGTGCCCACACGCCAGCCTGGCCCCTCCCCAGCCTACTCCTCTGCACCCACCCGCGTATGCCTGCTGAAGCTGCTGGAAAAAAAAGGCCCTCTGACCACCAGCTCCTGCTGCCTGCTGCCAAGGAGCCTGTCTCTGTTTCTCTATGCCACACCCACACAGACACAAGCCCTGCCCCTCCTGGGGGGCTGTCTGCAAGTTTAGACCATGTGGTGCCAGGTGCTGCTTTTAGGGATTGACAAGCTGTATGAGATTCTGCCACCTGCGAGCCAGAACTTCAGCATAGAGGGATAAAAGATTGGAAAGGTCAACAAAGCTCATAACAAATATAACTTTTATTTAAAAAACAACAAGAACAACAACAACATTATAAAACAAAAACCAAACATTTTAAACTAGAAAGGAAACTTATCTCTACTCAGTCTTTGAGCCTGCCCCCCGGAACTTAGGGGAAAAGCAGAAGGGGTGCATGTGAGCTACGGGCAGGGGGCATCACACCCTATGGCTTTTGGTAGCCGTGTTCGACGGCATATTCAACAGCCCCTGCAATGGCCACCTGCCACTTGGGGACCGACTGGCAGAAGAGTTCCAGGTTGGCCATCTCAGCATAGATGTACTTGGAGATGTACTGCGAGTCTGCCTTCACCTTCTTTTCACGTACATCGACCGCCTGGAACCGTTCCACCAGTTGGTTCTCCATGGTGGCTGCTTGCTGTTGTAGGCCAGCCACAAAGTCCCGGGTGGGCTCTCCACCTTCGGCCTGAAAGGTCCTTGCTGCTGAAGACTCCCGGGGCCCAGGGGACTCCACATTGGAGCTGAAGGAGGGGGAAGGGCTTTGATGGCATCTCTTTCATGTTGCCTTCCCCCCTTCATCTGGCACTGATGCTCCAGCTCCATGGCCACGCCAGAGTCCTGCTGCCTAATTTTCTCCCTGTGGAGTTTCTACACATGGACAATGAACCCCGATGTGGTCCCCTCTCTGGCCCTCTTAAATCTTTTGCTGCATATCTAAAGAACATAAAAAGATAGGAACATAAGAAGTGCCATACTGTGTCAGACCAATGGTCTGTCAAGCCCTGCCTGCATTCTGTCTCCACAAGTGGGTTGGTGGCCAATCTCTCTCTGCAGGGGACTTCCTAACAGGTCATAGGGCAATCCATTCCCTGTTGTTCCAGCCCCCGTGCCTTACCGTGCAGATGGTGTATTTGTCACCCTTCTCATACCACCGTCAGACATCGTACCTTGTCCACCCGCTGTCTGGGGGTGGCACTGGCGACCTCCGCCTTGGTGTCCTGTGTGCACTGGCACCAGCACCGGCATCCGATTCCTTGCCCTCTCTGAAACAGGAACACATAAACAACACCAAAGTAATATCATGCATTCATGATGATGCCTCTAGTCCTCCCTCCTTCGGGTGCTAGAGATGGCAGTGGGAGATGGTGACCCTAGCTGGCATGTGCAAATCCAAAAGACCCTGGCTGGCACGTGCAAATCCTGCCTTCCTTGGGGCGCTAGGGATGGCAACTGGAAAGACCCTTGCTGGCACGTGCAAATCCTGCCCTTCTTGGGGTGCTAGTAGGGGATGCCAGGATGGCAAATGGAGAGACCCTTGCTGGCATGTGCAAATCCTGCCCTTATTTGGGGGTGCTTAGGGATGACAACTGGAGAGTGGAGACCCTTGATAGCCTGGCATATGTTTGGGTGAGGGTGCTTGTGCTCATGCCTGACTGCTGGAAGATCCCACCACATTACTGTACCCTCTCTCTCTGTGGCAGACATCCACTGCCACCCGCTGCTGGCCACTGTTTGTGCCTGACTGCCCATCACCCACACACACACCCACACACCAGTGAGTTCACTCTAAAAGATAGTATTCTTCTTGTCCTCAAAGTAAAAAAAAAGTTTACAAACCTGGAAAGAGTGGCAGCACCTCCTGTGCCTGCTGGCTCTTGCTCCTCCTCCTCCACCACCGAAGGTCCAGCAGTGGCAGGAACCTCTTCCTCCTCCTCCTCCACCGGCTCTGGGACTGCCATCTTGGCCTTCCCCCAGGCCCGATGTTTAATCTGCACCCTCTTCGTTTTTTTTCAAACAAACACTCACACAGCCAAACAGCCAACAAACAGTCACCCACACCAACTCACCACCCAGCCAAACCAACACAGTCAAACCAACACACAGCACAGCCAAAACACACCAAAACAGAACCAAACAAACACCAGTCAGCCACACACACATGCTGTCTCCACACACAATTTCTGCATGCACTCAAATTTTCGGTTTCCAGTTTCCAACATGATCACGGGACCACGCAACAGCTAGACTGAAACCGAAACCGATCGCCGAACGACTGAACCAAACGAAATGCCACTGAACCGAACAACCAAACCCAAACTCGGCAACCAAACTGAACAATCGAACCCAAACTCAGCGACCAAACTGAATGACCGAACGACCAAACATCCGAACCACGATCTGTTCGCACATCCCTAATAAGCAGTTGAATTCTGTTATTTTGCAAAAATCTGCATATACATTCCTGCCTGTAACATCTTTGTCTCACATTGAATGTGGATAAAACATGGCACATTTATACCCCTCCCCAAGACTATCTATGCTAAATTTCAGGAGGATTGGATAAAGGATCCTGATGGTATAAGCAATTAACTTCTAAATGTATGTCTGAATGTAACAACTTTTTAGTCCAAGCAGTGTACATGAAATTTGTCACGACTGTATCTCTCACCTTCAGAATCAAGTCTGCCAAATATCAGGAAGATGTAATAAAGGGTCACAGTTTTATAAGCCTGCACAGCATATGAAGAGAATGAGCCTATGCCAGGGATTCTCTTATGTGTCACTGTGATATAAGATCTATTCATGATGTCAATTGACAAGCAGAAATGTCAACCACATATCCTCATTCTGTGCTGTGACCATCCCAAAATCTCTCCCCCACTTGTTACTGGGAAGTTGGAAGCATCTGTTAAGGAAAGAGCCGATAGAGATTCTCTGATGTCTTCTGTCACAGTGCTTCAGTATGTGATTGTGATGATAATTGGCCAGTCTGGTGGTGTAAACCATGCCAGGGATTCTCTTAGGTGTCACTGTGATATAAGATCTATTCATGATGTCAACTGACAAGCAGAAATGTCAACCACATATCCTCATTCTGTGCTGTGACCATCCCAACATCTCTCCCCCACTTGTTACTGGGAAGTTGGAAGCATCTGTTAAGGAAAGGGCCAATAGAGATTCTCTGATGTCCTCTGTCACAGTGCTACAGGATGTGATTGCGATGATAATTGGCCAGCCTGGCAGTGTAAACCATGTCTCCTGATTGCTGGTATGTGTCATGGAGGAACATAGGGTCACACATGTGTAACACGGACCTACATGTATACTACAAGTCTGGTAAATATGTAAAGCAAAAGGTTCCACATGTATGTAATGTTACAATTGAGAACTGTAAAACCCAAATCAGGACTGTGACACTTGACCAAGATCCAGGAAATGGAAAGACAGTTTGTGGATTTTCCTCAGACAGGTGGCCAGAGACATTTATATGCTAATACAGGCAGCTATTGCCTACATGCAAGAGACACAGAAAGCTGATAGCAACAACAAAAGGAATTCTAGAAGCCTCGAGAAGAGACAAGGAGTTTCCTCCTGGGGATATAAGGACTTGTACCCCAGAGGGGAAAGTGACTATCAGGAACTCACTCACCATCTTGCAGCCAGGAGGGCTGAGCCGAACCATGAACTGAGAGACAGGATTTTGCTCTCTAGCAACTCTAAGGCTGAAGACCCAGTCACTTACATCAAGGACTGAGAAGAACCTATGGACCTTGGTAGGGTAAGATGCTTATTTAGGAACTCAACCAGTATAGATCAGGAATGCATTATATTTACCTTTGATTTCTAGGTAAATTGTCCCTCCCCCCCAAAGAGGCAGGGACAAGTGCTGATGCATTCACCAAAAATGCTATCTTAGCTTATGGGGAAAAGAAACCAAATAATGGGGAAAAATCCAAACAAGGGTTTTACCATAAGCAGAATGGGTACAAAAATCAACAATCTGAACAAGGACACTTGACCCAGAACAAACCAAACAAGAATGGGGATGGGGGGAGACAGGGATCACCCAGACTCCAAAGAACACATACCTTCCAATCCCCTACTAATGATTCAAGACAGTGCTATAACTGTAAGCAACCAGGGTATATGGTGTGAGACTGCCCCTCCAAAAGGGAGTTTCATGGCCCTAAAGGAGAGTCTCACAAGATTATTGGGACTGTCAGTGCAAATTTTGTGTCTGCACTTCAACTACTGGATGCAGACCTGCGTCTGGAGTGGCAGGTGGAGGCAGTCACTAAGGCTGCCTTCCGCCAGCTGTATCTAGTGCGTAGGCTGCATCCGTATGTCTCCGGCCCGGACCTGGTCTCCCTCATCCATGCCTTCGTCACCTCGAGGCTCGACTACTGCAATGCGCTCTACGTGGGGCTTCCCTTGTGCTTGGTTCAGAGTCTGCAGCTAGTGCAGAATGTGGCGGCTTGTCTTCTTATGGGGATGGGCCGTCGGGAGCATATTACACCTGTGCTCCGAGCTCTGCACTGGCTGCCGATAGCTTGCCGAGCCAAGTTCAAGGTGTTGGTGACAATCTATAAAGCCCTACACGGTCTTGGCCCCTCATACCTTACGGACCGCCTCACCCTCCGTGCCCCAGAGTGGCTCCTGCGGTCCACCGGGGGTGCCTTCCTGGAGGTCCCCCGTGTTAAGCGGGGGGCCACGATGGAGAGGGCATTCTCGGTAGTGGGGCCGCGGCTTTGGAACTCCCTTCCAGAGGAAGCTCGCCTGGTCCCTAGCCTGTTGACATTTCAGCGACACTGTAAGACCTGGCTGTTCGCCCAGGCCTTTGGGAGGGAGGGGTAGGGGGGGTGTTTAGTGTCCCCACCTATTTTGGGTTTTATGCTGTTCTTAGCCCTGTTTTAATGTTTTAATGTTTATAATATGTTGGTATGTTTTAAATTTATTTTATTGTTTTAATATTTTGGAAGCCGCCCCGAGCTGCATGGCAGGAGGGGCGGGGTAGAAATGCATGAAATAAAATAAAAAAATAAACCCATCCCCAGAGGTGGTGATGAGTGCTATATCATTCCTAACCCATCCACAGGATATCAGTTGCTATGAAAACCTGCTAAGGTTAACGGAGTAAACTGTGTGGAGAGATTAGACAATGGGGCACACATGGTTATGGTATGGGAGGACTTGATCCCAAAACATAAAATAAACACTTATAGAAACGTTGTGGTATCCCTGTCAACGGGAATCAAGGATACTTTGCCAACAGCGACTGTAGATTTAGAATAGGAAGACTCAAAGGGACCCATCCAGGTTGCAGTACTCCTCAGAAAGGCACAAAATGAAATGTTGGTAGGGAATGCTATAATCAAATGGATGCTGGTATGGAGGGTGGAAAAAGCTCAATCCCAGGAACACAGGGAGCCGGAGAGCAACCCGGGAACGGAGGGTGAGGGGCAGCAAGACTCAGAGATCCCTAAACAAGTTGCACCTCTACCCCTGGAACATGGGGAGACAGAAAGCAACCCTAGTGGAGGGGAAGGATTACAGGAAGGCTGTAGCAGCCTTACAGATCCTGCACCCCAACCTGTGAACTCCTCTCACGGGAAGGAAAATCCCAAAGAGAAGTCCCCAAACCAGCCAGAAGTCAGGGGAGGACAAGACTCGGAGAGAGAACTGCAAGCCTGTCTCACATGGTGAACTGAAGGGAGTGAAGCCAATGGGTCAACCTGATACTGAATCCCAGGACTTGACACCCCACCTTACACAGGAGGGACCAAATCCTGCAGAATCAAACCGAGTAACCACCTCAGGGGGAGAGTTAGACACTGCAGATGCCCCTACTCAACCCAGGGGGTTGCAGAATGACCTGGAGGTTTGTTGTCCTACCTTAAGAGAAGGTTGGAAGTGGCTAACTGAACCCAAGGGTTACAGGCAAGCCGGGAGGTGGAGGATTCTACCTTAAGAAGAGGCGGGAATGTGCAGGAAACCTTTCCCGGTATGGAAGGGGGAACAATGGGTGTCTCTTCCCCAGGGATAGAAATGCACCACCCTGTAGTTCTAAAGGGGCAGGAGCATCAGTCTAAGAGTGCACTGTGCACCTCTGCCTTACCTAAGAAGGAGCAGGGAAACGCTGCTGAAGTAGAGACTAGAGGGGAGGAAATGGTTAACAGTGTCCAGGGTAAAGCCGCAGCACTTGATAGACTGAATCCTCGAGAGTTTTGTGTGGGGAGGTCTGAGGGGATACTTGGAGGTTCTCACACCCATGTCACAAAGTCAGACTCCCAAGAAGGAAAAATACATGGTTATATGGACCCAGGGGATCCTGGAGGTACAAATAGAACTTGGGGGCAGGGCACAAGAGAGGCTGCTGACAATAGCCCCTTCACAAAAGCAGTTTTTGGCTGGGTAATTTATTTGAATGCAAAGACATCCACACACAGCATCACAGTCATGAGGGAAATGTGAATGCCAAACAACAACAGTCTACCCACTGGGAATTACAGCATTGCTTCTGATGAAAAGTGTTTTCAAATGCAGAGTTAAACAGACAACACAAGGGGGGTGTTCAGTAGTGTTAAAGGTACCACACTTACGCTACACTCCCTCTTTTGTCTCCTAATAATACTTGTGATCTACCGTCTGGATAGCCCAGGCAAATCAGACAAAGAAGTTATGACATGGGGAACAGAAATACAGCCAATAAGAAACAGGATGCCAGATAATCTGGAAATATGGCCAAAGTTTGTGACTGGGGAACAAAGGTTGTTAACATGGCATTCCCACCCATTTGTCACAATCTTATGCAAACACATACTGATGTTCCTTGAAGGGTATATGCCATGGGAGCCCCACATGCAACATGGGGTGGAGGAACATAGACACCTCAGGGTATACCCCTACAAGAGAGTAAACCCAGAAACAGTGAATCCTGAGGATCACTCCACTACGACATGGTGGAAAGCACGTGAACATGATAGCCCCACAGGGCTGACAGAGGGTTTGGAAAACCAAAGGTCTAACTTAAATAGGATTCAAACACATGGAAAGGAGGAGGTAAGGGGGTTGCATATTCCCACACACACCGGTAGGACACACCAGTCTAAGCATGTTACAGGACTCTGTCATGCCCACTGCATATGCAATCTTACAGGGGGACTGTCACGGAGGAACCATAGGGTCACATGTGTGTAACACGGGCCTACATGTAGACTACAAGTCTGGTAAATATGTAAAGCAAAAGGTTCCACATGTATGTAATGTTACAACTGAGAACTGTAAAACCCAAATCAGGACTGTGACACTTGACCAAGATCCAGGAAATGGAAAGACAGTTTGTGGATTTGCCCCAGACGGGTGGCCAGAGACATTTATATGCTAATGCAGGCAGCCATTGCCTACGTGCAAGAGACACAGAAAGCTGATAGCAACAACAAAAGGAATTTTAGATGCCTCGAGAAGAGACGAGGAGTTTCCTCCTGGGAATATAAGGACTTGTACCCCAGAGGGGAAAGTGACTATCAGGAACTCACTCACCATCTTGCAGCCAGGAGGGCTGAGCTGAACCATGAACTGAGAGACAGGACTTTACTCTCTAGCAACTCTAAGACTGAAGACCCAGTCGCTTACATCAAGGACTGGGAAGAACTTATGGACCTTGGTAGGGTAAGATGCTTATTTAGGAACTCAACCATTATAGATCAGAAATGCATTATATTTACCTTTGATTTCTAGTAACCACTCTGTATCAACAATCTTGCTTATGTAATCAATAAACTTACTTCTTATCTTTATGAAGAAGTGTCTGTGTCTAACATTGGAACACAAGTGAGCAACAAGAGTTCTCAAGTTCTTGCGAACCCAGAGATTAAAGAGTCTGCAAATGGGAAGGTTCGGGCCCTTGAGTGACAAAGGGGTTGTCCCTGCGGCAGGCTTGACTCATCCAGAGAGAGAAAACTGATCCAAGTGGGCTGTGCGTGAGAGAAACTGAGTCACTCAAACCCGGTAAAGTGGGGGGGGTGGACCTCCAACCCGTGACAGTATGCTATCCCCAAAGTCCCAGTTATGTCATTTCTATGCCTGCCTCAGAGTCGACCCCTATGCCCCCCTCGAAGCCACCACTGATTGGTTCTGTAAAACTGGAAGTATGCAGTAATTGGCCAGTGAATGTGTCTGTCAGACGTCCATTGGGTTGCTCCACTGGATACACCCTACTCAAACTAAAAATAGTTGTTGAGGTAATAATAACCAATGCCCATTTATGGTCTGTCAGGTATCTGATTCAGTTATTCAATTTTGGGATTATTTGTTTGGCTTTTCCAGTTTTTGATGGTTCGAGGCTTAGATTTTATAGTTTTGCTATGAAACATGTGATATATAGGATACCAAATTAAAGCTAATCACCCATAGTTTTGCAGAAAAAACACAGAATGTCGAAACGTTGATTAGTTTAATCACAGTCATGGAAAGAAAGCTCCCTAGAAGTCAGGCACTCTGTCTTTCCCTGGTTGAAAGAGGGATCCCTCTGCTGGTGGGTCAGGATAATGATCCTATTCACCCTGCAGGCACTGATCTTGCATGCGTCAGGGAGGGGGGGAAACCACCTGGAGCTTTCTCATCCCTGTCTAGAACTGATGGGTGAGGCGCTCCAGTGGCTTTTGCCTATCAGCTATTAGGCTGGGCCATTCTCGGCGAGTTTCTCATTTGTAGTGAGATCTCATTTCAGCCCTACTCTGGTTTACTCATGAATATAAGACCATCTTGAGGAACAAAGTCACATGATCTTTTTCTTTTAGCACAGAGTATGGGTTTTTAAAAGTATTCCATGCCTACCTAATTCTGTTCCTCTTGAAGTCAACATAAAACTCCTCTCAACACCAATGAGAACAATTAGGTCAACTAATGATTTTACTATGAGCAGAATTAGGCCAGTGCTAAGCACAATTGAAAGTCCCACTCATGTAGTATTCTTTAGTTTAAAGATCCTTTTCCATTCTATAATATGATACAATATCATACAAGGATGATGAAATACAGCAAGTGACTCCATTTTTCCACTTTAGATGCCCTTCTTGATCAGATGACCTTTTCCTTCAAGAATCACTCAAGCTAATATATCACTTATTTAACTATAGGTGTGTACAAGGCTCACCAGCAAATCTTACAACCATATCATTAGTACATTCTATGGCTTGTACCATAGAAAAATTTGCCATAAGCAGTTTTTCCCAGAAGTTTAGAAAGTTGGTTACTCAACAGAGGTTAGAGTCCTACCTGGTCAGAATTTATAGGATACTATAGTTGTAATATTCAGTTCTTAATATAGTTGTTAATGTGTCTCTGCAACACCTGTTGTCCAGTTATATGTTGTTTGTAACTGAGAGCTACTTCTGGTTAACTACCCGTGCTTGCTTGGCACTCAGAAAGATTTATTATGCCTTTATGATGTAATGAGGCAGCAAAAATGGTGATTCAGTCTCACAGAATGTAGCTTTCAGAATCATTCTAAGTCAGAACTCCTGGAGGAGAGTTGAGTTTTGTGTTTCAAATACATCTGGTGTTAGTTTCTTAACTTTCTCAGTACTGCTAAGCTTTCGTTTACCTCTTTATCATAAATTAGAGAAGAGGTCCCAAGAATTTTCCTATGTGACCCTCAGATATGATTCCCCTGACCACAGACAGCAACAAAGACATACAGAGTATATCAGACTTCACTTGGAGCTCATGATTCACAGTTTGAGAACCTCTGAATTATTATTTTAGATTTATATCCTGTCCTGCCCCTAAGGTCCAGGGCATCTTACAACAGGTAAAAACACTGGTATATTAAAACAACTATAAACAAATAATATTATTTATTAATGATATTATTATATAATCAAATAAACAGACAATCCCCTAACATTCACACACATCTCCTCCCAGCCACTTCCACTCTCCTGTCTTTCACCCTGAGGATTCCCTTTTCCCTCCCTTCCCCCATCACTGTCCCTTCTCTTCTCATTTGAGGAGGGGCAAAGGTGGCATTCCTGACCACTCTCCCCATAATCCTACACTTCTCTCATGTTCATACGGCCCCTCTCAACAGGGGAACATGGCATTCTCATCAACTGCAATCCCCCTTTCCCTACCAACCATTGCTATTCCCCACCCCATGGATTAGACATTAGACCCTCAGAAATTCAAACTAATTTTCTGTGTGTTTCTGGTGCTGCACATACCATACTGTATTCTTTCTCATCCATCATCACACCATCACCCTCTTAGGAGTCCTGAATTAGACATTCTGTAGGTAGGAAGAAGGAACAGATGATTCTTTCAGTGTAGTTTTGCAAAGTCTACATTGAACTAACAAAGATCAAGCCAGTTCAATCATTCCCAAGTGTTTTAGACTAAAAGACCACTGTTACCTCTCTAAATTTCTCACAGACCATCCGTCATCAGCCAGAGATGTTTACAGCTTAGTATATGCTCTTTGCGAGCTGACTACAGCTTCCCAGGGTGAGCAGTCTCAGTCTTTCACTCAAGGGGAGAGGGGACATGGGGGCTATGAACATCTCTAGTGGGAGGAGGGACCAGGGGATTTTAATATAATTCTCAGGTGCTGGACATGGGGAAGCTGCATTCAATAAATGTGAAGTACAGCCAGCCCCACGTTCTCCTGGAGATGGCTTTGTCAGAAACTGATGCCTGCTTTGCAATGGCTACAATCAAGACCTAGGACTTGAACCCTCAACCCCAGGTTGTCCATCATGTTCCAGTTTTTACCCTACCCATTTTCATTGTTACTGATGAAAATGACTTCTTTCTTTTTTTTATGGAAACAAATGAAACCAGAAACAAGTGAAAATGACATAAATAACCAAAAGTATGAAAACTCAGTTGCTTGAATGTCATGATGAATATTATTCAGGGAAACTAGAACCTGCCCAAGACTGCAAAAAGCAAACAAACCCTGCAAATCACCCTTGTCCCTACCCTTCCCCCAGATTGATGGTATAGGGGGCATGGGGCCTAGTGCCCCCCACCCCCACACACACTTTAAGAGGAAGGAGGATACTGAGAGGCCACACAGGTATGTGCTTGGCTGACTGGGCAGGCGCACACCATGGACAACCACATTGAAGCTGTGATCCAGGTCTTGCAACGCAGGACCTGGACGGGACCATTTTGCACTACCTGCCTCTGCAGCCAGTTCAGGATGGATCCACAGCTCCATGGTGGATCAGGCCTACATGGGCCTGATGTAGTTTCAGGGTGGCAGCAGGGTGGCACGGTGATCCCCAGGCCTCCTCTTCGTCTCGACCAGAGGAGCAGAGCAAGTGCACAGCAAAGCAGAGGGAATCCCCTCCTGTGCCAGTACAGCCACAGTGGGCCCTGTGGTGGGCCCTGCAGAAGATGTAGCACCCCTCCCTCAGGTTCCCCCCCCCCCAACCATCTCCTTTCCTCTGGCAGCTGCTTGACCTTCCCTGAGGGCACATTAGAGGCCATGGGGTCATGGCAGGCAGGCAGGGGACTGTCCTGCCTGCCCGGACAGCCACTGTTCCACAGGAAACACCAGTCCCATAAAGTCAAGGAGGCACCTGGGGAGGGATATACCCCACTCACCCAGCAGAGTCCTGGTAGTGAGGCAACTGTAGCAGGCCACAACAATAAAAAAAAATGAAAAAAGAAAGAAATGGCTAAAGGGGAGGGAAGAATAAAGGGAATGCTCCTGCAAATAAAAGACGAGCAGGCCCTCTCAGAAGATACCCCCCCCCCATTAATTGGGCAGAGGGTGGAGGCCATACTGGCCTCCCTGAAAGACAGAATGGGAGGCCAGACCATCCAACCAGGAACACCGCCCCCCTAACTGATCCACCTGTGAGTCGGCCCAGTACCAGGTCCCCTGGAACCAGCTGCAGTGGCCCCTGGCAAAGTACCTGCACCTCCATGGGCACCAGTGCCCAGAAGGAGCGGGCACCTCCGGAATTCTCCTGTATGCCTTAGGGATGAGTCACTGCCTGGGCACCGTAGATGCATGGACCAGGAAGCCAGATGTCTTTAGCAGTTGTAGAACTTCATGAAACACATGTTGGCACTGGAGAGAACAGTGAATGAGCTGGTGAATAGAGCTTCCCTGGAACCCCTAACATACCCAGGGCAGAAAGGCAATGGAGCTCCAGCTGACACTCTGGTCACACAGCTGAAACAACCCAAAGAAACACCTTCAACCAGGCATGCACTGACAGGTGGTGAGTGGGTCTGCTGGGGGTGGGGGTACAGGGGAGGTGGGTCCTGCTACACATGCTGTGTGCATCAGCAGTGCTGAGCCACATCAGAGCAGCGTGAACACCATAGGCTGGGTTAGAATGGGGCCTGAGTTCCTTGGCCTGAGCAGACCCCAGGGAGAACAAGCACCACACCTACATGCATGCACCCAGCTCCTCCCCATGTGGCTTGTGCAAGCCATGGGGGGAAGGTCTCCCAGGTATGGGTTCCCCCAGTGCCCCCAGCAAGCTGCTGTTGCAGAACTGGGGTGTGCTGACAGGAGCCCTCACCGCTTGAGAGAGGCTACAGCAACATATCCATACCCATGGGTGCCTATCTACTCCAGATGCCAAGGGAGATAATCTGGTGGGGCGAGGACGTGGATATTTTTGTGCTACTCTTTAGTGACCCCATCCCTGACCCTGATGCCACAGAAGAACACAAGGATAGGGAAAAATTCAATTTCCCCCAAAGCTGACCTCAGTTAGGCAAACTTGTCAGCCGCCTTCTCAGTCTTGATGGGGTGGTCCTCAAAATGTATCCAGAAAGGGCCTCTGGACTGGATAAGTATCAAGACATAGTTCAGTGTGCCTTTGACACAGGCAACCCCAACACTTGGTTATACTATGATGAGGCATTCTGAAAAGGGGCCTCAATAACATAGTGGTTGTGTTGTGATGTGTATGTTCAGGACGTTTGGTTTGAGTGTATGAACAGTGTGGTCAACACACCCAGGGCAAATAGTGGCCACACGCTCATGAAGGGAGAAGTTGCGCCCATGAATGATCCCTTTTGTTCAGAGGGCCAATGTGGGGCCCAATGGGGTGCAACATGTTGGCAGTTCAGTGGCTCAGGGAGCTGCTCCTGTTCAGCGTGCCAATTTTGGCATTCCTGCTCACATTGTGGGGGTCCCACTCCACCTACCTCTGCAACAGAGTTAGACAACCCACATGCAAAAAAACCCCAGCAGGGTGGGCCCCCCAGGAAAAACTCGCAAAGGAGGCAGTCATGCCGGTGGCAACAAGGGCCCTAACACCAGTGCACCAAGATGCACTTGGTGAACCGCTGCATGACCACACAGATTGCAGTGCCATGGAGTATGCAGTTGCAGGATTCAGGGATGACTTTAGGATACCAGCAGTTGGAATGGAGGTGAGGCCATGGGTTGCCAATCTAAAATCTGTAACCGGAATGGAGCAGTTGATACACACACACCAAGCTTCAAAAAGAAATTGACCAACAGAGGATTGCAGGGCCATTCCCCATATCACTGATTCCCAGGCTCCACATGTCACCTATAGGGATAGTGCCAAAGAAGGCAGAGGTTGAGTACTGCCTCATCCACCACCTCTCTTCCCCTAGAGGGAGGTCATTGACTGATGTGCTACTGCCCAAGATCTGTTCAGTCTGCTATGTGTCATTTGACATGGTGGTGGAGCAGGCACAAGCATGCAGTGCTGGTGCATTACTGACCAAATGTAACATAAAATTAGCATTCCACCTCATGCCGGTCCACCCAGATAACTTCAACCTGCTGGGTATTCAATCTGACGTTGAATTTTACTTTGACAAGGCGATGCTGATGAGGTGTTCCATTTCCTGTGCCACCTTCAAGAAGTTTAGTTCACTACTCAATTGGCTCACATGCCAGAGGGCCGGATCCCCCATCCATTGCATGGATGACTTCCTGTTCCTGGGGAGGTCAGGTACAGCTGAGTGTGAGACATTGCTGCACATTTCCCACTCCTTAGAAGATGAGCTTGGGGTCCCATTGGCCCCAGAGAAGACAGTGGGTCCAACGACGGCACTGCCCTTTCTCAAGATAGAACTGGCTACAACCCTTGAACTTTCCCACCTTCCCCTCGACAAGCTGAAGACACTGAAGCTTGCCATCAGGGAATGCATTACCGAAAGGAATATAACAGTGCGGCAGTTGCAGTCCCTCCTAGGCAGTCTGAATTTTGCATGCAGGGTAATTGCTCCTGGGATGACTATTCTCACCCACCTCTATGCTAGGCTGCCAGGGGGTCTGGAACCATACTGCCACATCAGGGTCACAGCAGAGACTAAGAGCGACCTGGGAATATGGTTGGAGTTTCTTGAGGGTTACAATGAAGTAAGCTTTTGGAAGTGAAAAAACCTTCTGGAGGCAGAGCTCCAGGTGCAGTCCAACACAGTCAGGGGTCACTGCTTCAGCCCGTATTTCTGGGGAAAGTGGTATGCAGCCTCCTGACCACATGATTGGGAGGAGTGGGGCATCACTAGGGACCTCACCTTCATGGAATTCTTACAAATAGTGCTAGCAGTCCACCTGTGGGGACACATTTTCACAAACCAAACCAATCTGTAATTTTTTGGTGTGACACCCATGCAGCAATGGGGCTAGTGAGGGCATTTCTCCTGCAGTGTCTGAAATTTAACATTCTATTCATATCCAAGCATGTCCTTGGGACTGAAAATGACATAGCCAACACATTATCTCACCTCCAGATGGACATTTCCTCCTGTTGGTGCTGGAAGCCTACAAGAAGCTGGAGGTCCTGCCACCAGACATCTGGACCCTTGGACTGTAGAACTAGTCAAGTTGATGCAGGGCTCCCTCACCTGCCACACCAGGGGGCTTACATGAGATTTTTTGCTGAATTTCAGGCATTTAGGATTGAACGTGATTGGGGTGGAGACTCCCCAGTTCCCAAGGCACTCAGAGCAAGGGCCTGGCACCAGGCACAATTGCCAGAAATTGGACAGCCTGGGTGCTCATAAGGAGGCTGGCAGGTCACCCTCCACCAAATCACTGTTTTTTTCTGAACAGGTTGATTGAGAGCTGGTCCATAGAACAAGGCAGGCACCTGTACAATAGGTTACCCATCACCTCAGATATCCTGAGCCAGTTAGTGGGAATCCTCCCCTGGGTCTACCGCAACACTTAAATGTCGATTCTGTTTGAGGTGGCTTTTAAGCTAATATTTTTCGTGGCCTTCTGGGTGTCCTCAAATACAAATATGCTTGCCCAACTTAGGTGCTTCAGCTGACTGACGTCCCTCTGCAATGAGATTCTATGAAGATTCAACTGAGGCACTCCAGAACCAACCATAGAAGCAAAGGCTAGTTGGCCACACTCCAAGTGCCACTCCCCCCCCGACCCCCCCAGCTATGCCCTGTCAGTGAAGTTGCCATGTACATGGCGGTGCACCTTTCAGGTCAAGGCAAGCTGTTTCACCAAGCTGACAGCACCCCTTCGACACACTTTCAATTTATAGCGGTGTTCAAGGAATGGATACTGCAACACAACCTGCCAATGCATAGCTTCAGGTCCCATTCCTTTAGGATTGGCACCGCCAGCACAACTGTGGTGCTGGGCCTGCCTGACAAGCAAGTGCAAGGGATAGGTAGGTGGAACTCAGGAGCATTCTGAACCTACATGCAAACGTAACATTAGTCTGGAATAGGTGTTTGTTGTTGAACAGTTCTTTTTATTCATTCCAGGTGCAGTGGCAAGAAGGCATCTGCAGCTGGTGTGGATAGTAGGACACAGCATTTTTACTGGGCTGTCAAAACTGCAGGGAGATCTCACTGTGGCTGCACCCAACTAGGTTTGAGCACTGCTGCCGAAATAGTATGGAAAGCCAGGAGTGGGATGCTGTGGGAACAACTGTTACCAGTCCACTGTTCCACGATGCCTCATCAGGCCATCTTCCCAATACTGTAGTGATCCACTTAGGCAAGAATAACCTTCCCAGGACAAAGGGAATTGACCTCCTGTGTAGGAGCAAGGAAAATTGGGGAGAATCTCATAGTATCCTCCTCAAAACACAATTTATACGGACCAACATGTTCCAGAAAATTGTCAGGAAGAATGCAATTTCCCATGCAGTAGTAGACAAGGCCAGGGGGAAGAGGTGGGCAGTGTATAAGACATGGGGCAATTTGATGCAATTGACCTGAGCTCTTTCAAATTGATGGAGTCCACCTGTCTAAAAAGGGAGTGGACTTGTACTTGGGAGTTTTGAAAGCTAAGTTAAAAGAAGTTTTATTGTGTTTAGCTGGGGTTGAGGACACAAACCAGCCAAGCATCAGCTAGCAGTCCATAGTGGCAGGGGTTCAGCTAGTTGTAAGTTAAGTTCAGTAGTTAAACATAGAACAGAAGGCATACCCTTAAGAGTTCAGGCTGTACAGCAAATCAAGAGCACGAAGCTAGGATTTGGCCAGCAGCCCAGGAGGGAAGGGTCAATATAGAAATGCTCAAGAACAAGGCGGTACTGGGAAGCCCCTCTCCACCTGCATCAAATGTCACATGACCAGCATCCCCCACACTAGGCAGTGCGGCCAGGGGATTGAGAAATTTAAACAGAGAGTTTAGCAAGGGTGGCACCTGTGAACAGCAGGCTACCCTCAGTTTACGTTAATGTTATATACTACTGGACCTGGGAGGGGAAGGTTCCTTCCCCAGAAAACTGTGAATTGAATTGGAAACTGAGTTGAATAAAGAGTGTGGCCATTAAATTCTCAATCACGTGTCAGCGTCTTTCTTCTGAGGTGCAGAACAACATTTATTCTGCTGCCCATGTCAGCTCTAGTTTTAACAAAGCTTTGTTTTCAGTTTCAAATCTTTGTTTGGGTATTTTGATTGCTGTACTATTTGGTAGGTCTTTAGAATGTTTAAATGTGTCAGAATATCATAGGGCCAGAAGTGATGTCAAACATCATCTAGTCCAGTCCCCTCTGCACCAATGCAGGGTTTACCATATGCAAACAACTAGGGATGGGCGAACGCGGTTCGGAAGTTCGGAGTTCAGACTGAACTCGACCAGTTCGGTCAACTGAACTGAACTTCCGAACCGAACACGATTTTCCAACTGAACCGAATTTCCGAACTCAGTTCTGTTCGCCCATCCCTATAAGGTAATATTCCATTTAGTTCAATGGGGTTTGAATTTCCGAACTCTGTTCGGAAGTTCGGAGTTCGGACCGAACTCAAATAGTTTGGTCGATCGAACCGAACTTCCGAACCGAACTTCCGAACCGAACTCGATTTTCGAACCGAACCGAATTTCTGAACTCAGTTCTGTTCACCCATCCCTACAAACTACCCAATACACAGAAAAAATAATCCAACAAGAAACAGCACCTATAATAAAAATCTGCCACAACAGAGATTCAGACTGACCAGAACACACTATTGGTTGAAATAACAGGAAACAATCTTATAGAAGAATAATCCAGTGGTCTCAAGCAAGTGAGTCGCACCCATGCTCTAGGGAAGGGAAAAAACTCCACCAATATGATCCAGAAGAAAATTCCTTCTTACTCCCAAATATGGTGATCAGTTAGGCCTCTCTCTGACCATATGTGTAGGATCCACCATTCAGGCACCCAACATATAATTATAGTATCCAGGCAAGAGAACAACATAGCAGTCCCACCTCCAGCTGAATGTGATTGTTTCATTATGGACCAATCACTTTCAGGTTCAAAATAAATGCTCTCCATCCATCCCTTCCCATTGACCTACAACAAAGACTGGGAGCAAGGAATAAAGACTAATTCTGTTCTCTAGATGGCAGCCAAGATAGCAATCCATTATGCCATCACCTTACCCCTGTGAGCTGGAGTAGACCCACTCTGGTATGCTATTTGCATTTGCCTGTTACAGACAACACTTCAGTCTGTTCAGAAGGCATCATGCTGCGCATGAAGTGTTCAGCAGACAGATGTTGGTAATAATTAGCTGATTTCTAATGCTATCCTTTAGGCACTCAGCAGGTGACACATCCAACACTGATGTTCAATAGCCCACTAACCTTGCTCTAATGGCTCCTGCTGAGGAAGCCTGTATAACTATGTAATCAGGTACAATAGGACAACAATCCCACAGCCCGTTACTTTATTGATAGCATTTTCTCTTATGGTGTAGTGTGTCCTTTCATTGCAAGGTCTGGAGCATTAAATAGTCCTCCCTGGCCCTAGGTTTCTCTCATTTCCTGAGTGTTTGTGGAACGGGGTCCCATTCTCCAAATCGATTACTGGAAGATAGTGTGACTACCTGTAAACAGGATGGTCTAGTGGGTACTACTGGCTAGGCTGCTAGCCTGTGACTCGGAAGACATGGATTTGAATCTCCAGACTTCCTGAGAAGCAAATAGATCCTTGCAACCATCCAGTTACAGCCATAGTGGGGTGCAACCATGTGATCACACAAGGCTTCCCAATATATCGGGTCCATGAATAAAGCTAAAATGACAACATGAGTTTGAGAAACACTGTCACACAATGTACAGGCCCGTAGTGCCTCAAATGCGGGGTGTATGGTGGGCAACACATGAGGGTCATGAATAAACTAGAAATTACAACATATGTGTAACATACAGGCCTGTAATGCAGGGGATGTTATGTTTAACTTAACATCAAAAATTAATTATGGTAATAACTCCCTTTTCCTAATGAGGAAGTAATTGTGTGTCCATCAAACATTCCCTCACTTTTTCAGGACTAAGAGCGTTTTTAGACACACACATTTTTACCCAGACTTAAGTGTCTGGGTTCTGCAAACTTCCACGTAGGGAATGAAGATGCGTCCCTGAGCCCGATCGGAAGTCATCCTGGCACTGTTGCAAACAGCGGCACAGGCAACTCCTACATGTTTTGAGAAGCAGACTTGATAAGTCCTCTGAAATCAGGGACTTACCAAGTCCACTTCTCAAAACATGCAGGAGTCGCTGGTGCCACGGTTTGCAACGGCACCTGGGTGACTTCCAGTTAGGGGTGGGAGGAGGTGTTTAAACTCCCCATGCATAGAGTTACCATACCTCCCCTTTGAAAGAGGACCCTGATGAAAAATAAATGGTACAGGGCTGCATTGGTTCCAGTGCAGCCCTGCAACATGTATTTTTTGTAAGCGTCCTTTTTTAAGGGGAGGTATGGTAACCCTACCCATGTGGGAGCTTGCAGAACCCGGACTCTTAAGTCTGGGTAAAAAATGCATGTGTCTAAAAATGCCCTTATACGTCAAGTTTACTAATTATGAAAGCATAGACACAAGTCTGCAAAAATTAAAGGTGCATAGGTCCCCGCAAATTGCCTTATTGGACCAAAAGTGTGGCTCATCTAATCCACTATCGTGCTGGACAATTGCTTCTCGGGAATGAGGAAGAAATTTTCAGTAGGTAGATGCAGAATAATCTGCTACCCAGGGAGGAGAGACAAGATCTATAAAGATCATATCATTCTGACTGGCAGCTTGCTTTCTCTCCCAATGCAGATTTATAGGTTGCTTAGTTACCACAAGTTAGATTTAGATGTGATGCCACTTGAAAATCAGCATTCCAAGTTATCTGGTGCTATAAAGTTGTGGTTCCTAACTCTAACATGACCCAAGAGAACTATTGCTAAACTCATCAACATATGGAAATCAGAACTATAGCTTTAAGACTTGATCTGTTGTTACTTTGCCAGCATTAGAATTAAATGCTTTATCCTATAGGAAACATGGGAATTGATATTCCTTACAGAGATCCAGCAAGCAGCTTAAAAAAGACAGAAACTGAAGGAAGTGGGAATACTTTCAGTCTGGCACAGAAAATGTTGTGAACTCCTCCATCTCTTGGACTCGTCTCATTGCATGTCTGAAAATTGCTGATATTGCTACCTTTGATTCTGTCATATCTGTGAGCAAGACCAATCCTGGGGGATAAAAGGGAAAGACTTTGTAAAACTCTGACAAACCAGCAGATGTAAAAGCTGCACTTTTGTTTTTTCTTGAAGATTTTTCTTTTGACTTTTATTACATCTCGGTGGGTTCATTTGTTTGGCAAGATTTGAAAGAGGAAAAAGAGGGACGGCTTTCTTTCTGGCAGGTCTCTCCACGTTCTCACTAATCCACATGTCATACTAGCTTTATCTGCAATTGGTTCATGTTGGCAGGACTTGATAGCTTCGGTGGGACTGGTGCCTTCAGACTCCACACCACAATCTAAAAGAGAACAATATTCTCTAGATATTGTTTGTTCTTTTACTCCAAAACAGCTGTGTTTTAAAAATCTGACTGTAGAATGTTCACAACGTTATCTTAGTAAATTCATATGTGGCTTAAGTAATATATTTGACAAGGTAAAAAAAGAACATGGCACGTGTTTTTTGCTTGTACCTAATCACACAATGTTCTGTTGAGGCACTGCCTACATATCTCACAAAGGAGCCTGATTAAGAACTGTAGTAGCATCCTCAGAAAAACCATTGATTGATAGTTGTTCTCCTTTTAAAACTGTGTTTAATGCATGTAAATCATTCTAGGGATTAGCTTCCTAGTTGCAGCCCAGCCTGTTCCTTAATGCCTATCACTCAACCCCAGGTAACAGCTGTAGCAAGTGATGGGCTGATGGCTGCAGGCTGATTGTAAAGGCAACATGAAGGTAGAAGGGCCACCAATAGCAGAGATCAGACACAGAGGAGCTTTGAGAAGCAGAGAAGGAAAGCATAGGTAAGGAGAGCCCCAAAGGGTGTTTTAAAATGAGATGCTACCCCACATGGTCACCCAGGAGCCATGCATCCGACTACCTATTTGAAGGTGGAGTGGGGAAATGTGCACTCCCGTGAGCCATTCAGCTCCCACCCATGGCCACGCATGGAGCACTGCTGAGAAATCCGAAGTGCTCCGTGCAGGGCAAGTAAAATCAAATAGGTCAATGGCAACAGGCAGCCATGGAGCCCCTGCCTGTATGAACTGGAACAGTTAGCCGTGCCAGCAGACTGCTCATAGACACTGTGGGTGGGGGGCACAGCATTTGAAAGTCACAAATCTGGCCAGGAGTGCTGGGGAGCTCAGGTTCCCCAGCCAGTGCTCACGCCAGGATCATGTCAATTCTAAAGGTCAGCCCGACATGCTTCCCCCTCCCCTATGGTCCATGGTCCGGGGAGTGCATAGGGCCAGGGCATGCCCCCGTGGCCAGGGTAGCCACTCTGGAAGCTGCCCAACTGAATTCCTCCCCCCCTCCACCTGTGTGGGTGCTCTGTGGCAGAGGTGCCACACACCAGCCTTGCACCCCCCCTCCTCTCCCCAACAGCTTGCTACTTTAAAAACACCCAAAGAGAAGATTTCTCTGCTTGGTTTCTCTCAGTGCTGACACCACCAAAGATTGCATACACAATGGCTGGGATCCACAAGCTACTTACTCTGGAGTAAATTATTTAAATTGTGACTCATGACCAGTCAAGCCACTAGTCTCTATAGCATCTTCTCAAATATAGTTTAAAGTGGTGGAACGTTTCATCACATTACTACATTTGTTACAGCATGAATAGAGACTTTGAAATGCACTCATTGGCCCTTTTCACACAGACACTATAACACTGATAAAATGGGTGTTACAATTTATTATACATGTTGCAGGGCATCCATAGAGCACACCTGAAGCCCTGAAATGTGTATAATAAAATGTAACACCCACTTTACCAGTGTTAGAGTGTCTGTGTGAAAAGAGCCATTGAATAACAGGCAGAAAAGCCCAGTTTAGAAGCTTGGGGAATTGCCACTTTGAAAGCTCCTATGCTGCCATATTCTGCAGTCACTTCAATATGCAAGTGAGCTTCTAGGAAACTTAATTTATTTAGCTCAGTAATCTAAGTCTTTGGGGAAAGTTGGGATATAATTTTAAATAAATAAATAAATAAAGTCAATTGAATAAAATGTAGTGATGCCTTCAGTCAGGTCACCCAAGAGGAGCATCTCTGGATAAGTCTCTCCAATTTATTTATTTATTTATTTACAGATTTATGCCACTCTATCCCTACTTGAACTAAAGGAACATGCCCTTTAGCTTGGAGGATGTAATAGATGCATTAACCTTGATGGGCTTGTTCTCATGATCAAGGGTAGTTACTCTACTCTGAAATTACTACGTCCCTCTGCCTTTGTTCTCATAAGCAAGGAAAAACAGGGGAGAAATACCTCTTCTTGTCTCCTGAGCTCCCTGCTTGGGGACTTACAGGGAACTGCAGCAAGGGGAGCTGGAATAACAAATGTCAGTGAATTAGGTATGTTTTACCTCATTGAAAAAGGAGATGAGTTTTAGAAATGCAGAGGGTTGATGTCATAACTAGGGAATGAGACCTTCCTCCCAGTTACAGTATGCAGTTAACATAATAGTCCTTTACAAAGTAGGGGGGGGCTCCTTTCACAGTTTATACCCATTTGTTGGAGAGGTAAGTATGTCCCATTTATCCCCATTTTAACACACACATGCTAACACTTCTGGGAATGCAGAGGATGATGAAGAGAGTTATGAGGGAGTCGCCTTCCAAAACATGCTTGTGAAAACACGCCCACCATGTGGTCTAGAGCTGAAATGAGTTGAGTACCCAAGGTAAGCCCATCAAATAAATCCTACTGAAAACAAAAAGGGTGGTTTGGTTAATAACCAATATACATTTATGGTCCATCAGGTACCTGTTTTGGATATTTTGGGTTGGGGTTTTCTTGTTTGGTTATTTTGGTATTTCAGTCGTTTCAGTATTTATGTCTTTTGTGCATTTAGAACAATTGCACAGGTGCAGTTGCTGAAAATTACATAATCAAATGACTGAAAAACAGAAGAAGAAAAACAAAAACAATGGACCCCTTCCACCCCCACCCAAAGGAGTACCTGAAAAGGGATATGCAAGTATCCATTTTAGACACTGATATTCAGGTACTCAAATGACTCAAATTCACATTAAACATGTGAATAAAACCCATGAATAGAGCTAAAACCAAAATTCCTCCCTGTTTCTGTTTTCGTCGAAATTGGGCATTTCAATCAGTCTGATTAGAAGTCAGATTGGATGAAATTCTGATTGGAATTCCAGTTTTAACAATTTTATTTTCCTTGTTGGCTACCATACAACAAGATGGCAGCTGCTGTGCAGTATCGTGGCTGCTATTTTATTATATGGTGCCAGCCATTTTCCACATTCATAAATGTATTTCTGTTTTACTTATTATTTATAAATAAATACATTTATTACCCATGAATAATAAACTCACTATCCATTTCATCTTGACTGGTATAGGTCCAACTCATAGGGCCCAAGCCATTCCTTGCACATGCACTGTGCACAAGGTGTGCATACACAAGTGTTGTGCATACAATGTCCAAGTCTTGTGCACTCCATGTGCACTGTATGCACACTCCATGCACATGCTGTGCATGAGGTGTGCAAGGCCTGTGTATTGCATGCACAACACTTTCACGTGATCACCTTACCCACAGTGCCTGTGCGAGCGTGGATTGGACCCATTAAAGTGAATGGCAAAACTCACATTGCCATCTTTAATGATGGAGGACTGAACCTAGAGTCCTATTCTGTTAAATGGGATTAAATACTCCCTTGTGAGAGAGATTTGTCCTGGGTGTCCAGTAGCTAAGAAAATCCGGTCCTGCCCACCCGTAATGGCTCCCCTGGCTAACCTGTCTCCAGGGACAGAATTGCGCAGTGTAAATACATTAAACTCTAATGGTAAGAGCAAATGAGACGTTATCCCACATTGGACAACCTTACCCCACCACATTAGTTTGTGATGCAGCTGACCATCCGTCCGACACCACTAGATGTTCACTCACTTCTGCCCTGGGGTGGACGGGTGACTGCTATGTGACGTGTCTGCCAGAGAAGTCTGTGGATGCATCGTGGGCTACTGTTGTCCCACCTGATCCAATGTAGGATAATGGGCCGCCTCTCATCCAGTCTGTCGCATACAGTCCCACTGCATGGCAAGGTCTGCTAGTATCCGAGAGTGGTGGATGTATTTCACCATTGTCGTACATCCTTGTTACAGCAGGGGGTGAGATAGTGGGCAGGCTGGGGGATGATGGGTGGGGAAGGACTGCCCATGTGGACAGGTCCTCGGCCCGCCCAATGGTATGGTAGGACTTGTGATGGCAAACCACCTTCCCTGAGGTGGGAGAGCATTTGAACTACCCTCCTCACCGGCCGGAAGTGTGATGGCTGCATTCACCTTCTCCAGGGCAGGTGGGGGATCCAGCTGGTCCTGTCTCCTGTGGCTTTACCCTGAGGCTTGGGAAAAGGAAATGCAGATACCTGCTCAGTGAAGCTTAATCTACAACAGTTATAACGTCTCAAGCCACCTGCATTTCAGTAATCAAGCCTAGCACTCACAAAGGCCTCTATCACCATAGCGATAGCACTAGCAGAACAATAGCCTGGGCTAACAATAGACAGGAGAATCTGCCCCATGCTGTTTCAGCGCTAGATTCCAGTCCCTTTGCTGAAGGATAAGCACCTCCAAAATGAGCCCCATTGTTCTCTATTTGGAGCATGGTGTTGGGCAGGCTTATTTTAAAGGAGCTCAAGCTGACTGAAAGTAGATTACCTGAGACAGGTTTACAGTTTTCCCCCCTTACGCTTCAAGCCTGCTCTCCTTTAGTTGCTTTCCCCTCCACTGACCTGTTTAAGGCACTTGTCGATGTATTTTATATTATTTAGGGCAGTAATTTAAATAGATAGTTCTTAAACCCACCCATCCATGCCCCAAGGTGACATGGAAGGGATTCTGGTGACAGGGTACAAGAATAAGCACAGCTGGCAAATATCTTGCTCCACTTTGAGTGAACTGGGAGGATTTTCCAAAATAATAGAGCAGCAAATGGATGAGAAACTCATAGGCAGCAATTGTGTGAGAGAGTCTGAAAAAAGGGGATAGAGAAGGAAAGCAACAGGAGAGTGGGAAGTGGGAGAAATGGACACACCCTGTATGTATGTGTATGTGGTAGGGGCATCAACTACCACAGATCAGGGATTTGCGAACGTGGTTCAGAAGTTCGGAGTTTGGACCGAACTCGAATAGGTCCGTCGACTGAACCGAACTTTCAAACCGAACTCGATTTTCAAACCGAACTGAACTGAATTTCCGAACTTGGTTCTGTTTGCACATCCCTACCACAGATAAGAGAAACAGGGGTGGTTATAAACATTTGAGAACCACTGGTCTATCTAGGCATAAACCATGCATACGTGTGGAATGCTGGGGAGACAGCTAAGGGAGTATTTATTTTATTTATTTATTTATTTTGTCACATTTCTATGCTTCCCCCTTCTGCTCACACATCTCGGGATGGCTCACAACAGATGTATGAGACAGGACTCCCTTAACTGCACCCCATATTTTCAACACACCCAGCACATGAGTGCAACTAAAAGTGTCTACTACAGCTTAATGGGCAGGGATGCCTGTCCACCTCACAGCCAGCCCTCAGAGCCCCCTCAGCCATATCCTCATACCAGTGTGTTCTAAGCAGGGGACATAACTAAGGGGGGGTGGGTATATGCTGAAAATTTTGGGGTAACAGATATTCCTCCCTCTGCCTTCACCTCTGACCCATTCTTCATTTCTTTCTCCAAAATAATTTTAAGACCGAATTTAGTGTGTGTTAGATTGGGCCCTGGGAAGTAGGTGTAGCCGGCCAGGCTACAAGGGAGCCTGGTCCTTTAAGAATGCTAACACCAGCCAAGTAACACCAGTGGCTGGGCTAGCAAAAGGCTGATTGGGGCCAGCTGAGCTGGGCATGGCAGAGCCAGCCCAGAGCTCAGGAAGCTGAGCCTGAGAGAGAGGGAAAGATCTAGCAGGGAGGCAGGAGGGTGAGAACGCTTGTCTCCCAGGGCTCCAGAAGGGAGAACTAGGGAGTGCTCTGCCTCTGAGCTAACTGGGCTTCAGGAGGAACTGTGCCTGGCCAGCAGAGCCTGGAGGAAGTCTCTGAGCCCCATAGAGAATGAGCAGAGGGGGCTTAGAGGGAAGCCCTACTCGGGAGCTAGGTAACCCAGGAGACAACTGTTGCTGAACAGTTAAGAATGGAGCAGGAGTGGAAACAACTGGGAGGCAGGGGTCAGGGCCAGCCCAAGGGTTTGAGGGATCATGTTGCAAGCCTTGCTGCAGGGCCCCAAAGGCTGGCCAAACTTATAGCTGGCAGAGCTCTAGGGAGGGGCTTGTCCATTGTAGGCGGAACCTCCAAAAATCCAGCAACAAAGAGTTTTCAGCGTTAAGATGTGATGGACAGAACATTAGTTTTCACTGGGAACTCCTTACTGCTGAGTAAAACCCTGCCACTTGGAGACTGAGAGAACCCTCCTATTAGCATCTCATCCAGTATGTGGATGGGACTCCAGTGGGACAACTCTCCATCAGTGGTAGTGCCATAGCAGGATAAAAAAATCCTGTTCACATATTTAAAACATACAAAACCTCTGGGCCACATCAAAATAGCTAGGGATGGGCGAACAGAATGGAGTTCGGGAAATTCGGTTCAATTCGGTTTAAAATTCGAGTTCGGTTCGGAAGTTCGGTTCGGTCGACTGAACAGACCAAGTTCGGTCGAATTCCAAACTTCCGAACTAAGTTCGGCCATTCAAAATCAGGGTATTTTTGTGTTTGTTGCCACTAGGGATGAGTGAACAGAACGGAGTTCAGAAATTCAGTTCGGTTCGGTTTGGTTCGGTTTGAAATTCGAGTTCGGAAATTCGGTTCGGTTCAGTTGACCAAACAGATCCAGTTCAGCTGAATTCCAAACTTCTGAACCGCATTCGCCCACCCCTAAAAATAGCTGCATGCTATTAACAATACCTGATCACAGAAGCATGTTCATAGTTAGTAAAAATAGCATGTGAGGAGCCACTCGAAGAACAGAAGGTTCTACCTTGTAAATAAGGTTCTTTGAGATGACTCCCAACATTCTCACAGCACCCACTCTTCCAGCCTCGCATGGAATGTTTTCCTTATATTTCTAGAAAGGGTTGGAAGGAACTGTCATTCTGAGGGGGGAGAGCACTTTTTATACTACAGGATCTCGAAACCATCATGTGGCTATTATTTTAATAGGGTGAGCGTGCACAACTCAATTGTGAAAATGTTAGGTGCCATCTCGAAGAACCTTCTTTACAAGGCTACGACCTTCTGATCAGCACACCGGGAGGAGCTGTTTGTAAACAAACAGCTTTATCTACCAGTCCAATTGGTTGTCCCATCTGCTGCTGCTGCTGCTGCTGCTGCTGCTGCGTGCACCTGATGGCAGCGGAGGGGAGCGGGGGCATGTGTCAGCTGGCAGGGGGGACCCAGGGTGGCAAAAAAACAAACAAACCCAAGACAGGACAGGCAGCCGGGTGGCGGGCTTTGCTGCAAATGGGGGTGGGGGAAAAAAATTTAAACAGTGATGTCCCAACTCCGTCTCCAACCTGCAGCCTCCCTTGGAGGCCATCGCGGGGCCATGTGCCTGGGCACTGGTGGCACATGCCTTGGGCCGGCCCTAGAGCTGCATTAGTTTTAGTAACTAAAGACGTGAAAACAAATGAATAACTAAGCAACATTCCTTTTGTTTCATTCATTTTTGTTAAAAATAAATAAATAAAATAAATAAATCATTGTGCATGTGAAAAATGGTCACCAGACCATTCTGCACATGGACAGCAGTATCACTGCCATTTTGGAAAAGGGTAGCCAGATGGTGCATGTGCAAAATGGCCAATGCACATGTGCAAACTGGCTGTCCTCTTCCAAAATGGCAGCCATTTTGGAAAAGGGTATTGCTGCTTGGAATGGTCCAGCGGCCATTTTGCACATGTGAATTTTTTTTTTACTAGTTTTTAATATGTAACATGTTACAAAAACAAATGGGTTTTTAACAACAAAAATGAAAACAGATGGATTTTTTAAAATGTAAATAAAATCTAAAATGAAAATGAATGATGTCCCTTCTGCACACGCCTACTGGTAGGTACCTGGGGTTGGAGTTGTGAGCTCTCAGGAACCTGGCACCAGGGCTACAGGTCCCTGGTGTGACCCAGAGGGAGGGCCAAGCTTGGCACACTGGGGAAGCCAGGGAGTGTAGGATCTGAGCAGGGCAACCTAAGGAATAACATATTCCAACCCAAGAACCCGATTGGGCCAGCTGTAAGAGGGTGCAGACCAGAATAATCTGGAAGAAGGTTAGGGGGCAAGCGACCATCAAGGCACCAGAGCCAGGATGCAGGTCCCTGGTGTGACCCAGGGTAGGGGCTAGGACTCTAGATGGGAGGTCCTAGTAGGCAAGCTGGGAAAACCAGGGAATGTAGACCATGAACTGGGGAGATCCTGAGGACATCCCAGCTTCCCAGGACTCTGGTGAGAAAATCTCAGGAGCAGTGTGGACCATCTACCCAGAGCAGGAACTCCGAACAGAGACAGGGACATACTGAGTCGGACCAATGGTTCATCAAGCCCAGCATCCTATCCTCCGACAGTGGCCAATCTCGATCATATGGGAGAAGAACCAATAGTCACAATGGGCAATCCATTCACTGTTTTTCACTCCCAGCTCCCAACAGTAAGAAGTTCATCCTGTATGCTACTTGGTTAATAGTAATTAATGGACCTACTCTCCAAGAATTTATCCAGGCCTTTTTAAAACCCAGCTATACTACTGGCCTTGACAATGTCCTCTGGGAACATATTCCAAAAATGTATTATGCGTTGAGTGAAAAAGTGCTTATTTTTATTTGTTTTAAATCCGCTGGCAACTAGTTTCATGGAGTGTCCCCTAGTTCTAGTACTATTTGAGAGGGGTAAATATCAATCAATCAATCATCAGTATAATTTATTGGTTTGGCTTTTGCCATTACCATACAAAATACACATCTTAAAAACACGTAAACACTTACGTAATGATACCTTGCCCATCTCGGGGCTATCAAATATCAAACGCTAGACCTCTGGTTTATAAAAAATACATAACAAAATTGAAGACAGCAGTACCTTGGCTCCTAAGAGAAAAACCCCAAAACAAAACACAAGCCTAGCTCTTAACAGAGCTGGTGGCGGTAATACTTTGGCTCCTGAGGGGAAAGTGCCAGAACAGAACACAGGGCTTAGCTCTTATCAGAGCTGGTGACGGCAATACCTTTGCTCCTGTGGGGAAAAGCCTCAAAAAAAAATACAGGGTCTCGATCTTAACAGAGCTTATGACTGCAACACCTTGGCTCCTGGGGCAGAAAGCCCCAAAATGGAGCACAAATAGGGGTAAATAACTGTTCCCTATCTATTCGTTCCACCCCACTGAAGATTTTATAAACCTCTATCATGTCCCCTCTCAGTCTTCTCTTCTCTAAGCTGAAGAGACCCAGCTTGTCAAGACTCTCTTTGTACGGAGCCATTATCATTCTCATTGCCCTTCTCTGTACCTTTTCTAGTTCAGCTATGTCTTTTTTGAGATGGGGCGACCAGAACTGCACACAATCTTCCAAGTGCGATCCCACCATTGATTTGTATAAAGGCATTATGACATCCTCAGTTTTATTCTCTATCCCTTTGCGAATAACTCCTAACATTCTGTTCACTTTTTTGACTGCTGCTACACACTGGGCTGAGGATTTCAGTGTATTGTCCACAATCACTCCCAGATCCTTAATGATAACTCCTAGCTTAGTAAGCAGCATTGTCTACTCATAGTTTGGGTTATTTTTCTCTATGTGTATCACTTTGCAGTTGTCCACATTAAATCTCATCTGCCATTTAGATGCCCAGGCACCCAGTTTCATAAGATCCTGTTGCAGTTCTTCACAGTCTGCTTGTTTTTTAACTACCTTGAATAACTTGGTGTCATCTGCAAATTTGATCACCACACTCTTAACACCCTTTTCCAGATAATTAATGAATACATTAAACAGCACCGACCCCAATACAGATCCCTGGGGCACACCACTTTTTACATCGCTCCATTGTGAAAACTGACTATCCAGTCCTACTCTTTGCTTCCAATCCTTTAACCAGTTACCAGTCCATAGTAAGACACTACCTCCTATCCCATGACTTCTTAATTTTCTCAAGAGACTTTTATGTGGGAATTTATCAAATGCTTTCTGGAAAATCCAGTTACACTACATCTACCAGCTCTCCCTTGTCCACATGCTTATTTACACCCTCAAAGAATTCCAACAGATTAGTGAGGCATGACTTAACTTTGCTAAATTCCCCATTAAGCCATGTTCATCAACATGCCCAGCGATTCTGTTCTTCATTATAGTTTCCACCATTTTGCTCGGCACAGACAATAAGCTTACTGGCCTATAGTTTCCAGGATCACCTCTGGATCCCTTTTTAAATATCTGGGTTACATTTGTCACCCTCCAGTCCTCTGGTACAGTGGCAGATTTTAGCGATAGGTTACAAATTACTAACAGTAGGTCTGCAATTTCATATACGAGTTCCTTCAGAACTATGGGGTGAATACCATCTGGTCTTGGTGATTTGTTAATATTTAGCTTGTCAGTTTGCTCTAGAACCTCCTCCAGAGTCACGTTGATTTGTGACAACTCTTCCAATTCATCACCTACAAAGTAAGATTCCAGCAAGGCTATCTCCCCAACAACCTCTGCTGTGAAGACCGTCACCGAAGCAAAGAACTCATTCAGCTTCCCTGCAATGTCCTTTTCGTCCCTAAGCACCCCTTTCACCCCCTGATCATCTAACGGCCCAACTGACTCTCTAGCAATCTTCCTGTTTCTGATGTACTTGAAAAGTTTTTTATTATTAGTTTTAGCATCTTGAGCAAGTTACTCCTCAAATTCCTTTTTGACCTGCCTTATTAACTTTTTACATCTACTTTGGCAATGCTTATGCTCTTCCCTATTTACCTCTTTGTGACTCTCTTTCCATTTTTAAAGGATGCCATTTTGGCTCCAATAACTCCTTCACCTCCTCACCATTCAGCCACACAGGCAGATGTTTGGTCCTCTTACTACCTTTTTTAATTTGTGGAATACATTTAATCTGAGCTTTCAAGATGGTGTTTTTAAATAGTCTCCATGCAGCCTGTAGACATTTAATTCTTGGAACTGATCCTTTAAGTTTCCCTCAAACTAGTTTCCTCATTTTTACATAGTTCCCCTATCTAAAGTTATATGTTACCACAGTGGTTTTATTTGGCATTTTCCCTCCTGTGAGTATGTCAAATTTGACTATATTATGATCAGTAGGAAGCAGTCATTTATGACATCTATAAATTTTATCTCTGCATCCCACCCTGAGGAGACATTCACCCAGTCAATATGAGGGTAACTGAAATTGCCCATTATTACTGCATTTCTGACTTTAGTAGCCTGTCCAATCTCCTTTAGCATTTCACAGTCAGTCTCACTGTCCTGGTCAGGAGGAGGATAGTATAGGCCAACTACTATACACTTCCCCATTATACATGGATTTTTTATTCACAGATTCCAGAGTACCGTTTGCTTGCTTTACAATATTAATCCTGCTTGACTCAGTGTTGTCTTTTACATATAGCACCACCCCACCACCAGCTCGATCTACTCTGTCATTTTGATATATTTTGTATCCTGGTAATACCGTGTCCTATTGGTTGTCCTCATTCCACCAGGTCTCTGAGATTCCTATTATGTCTATATCCTCATTTAATGCAATACACTCTAATTCTCTAGTAGACAAGGGACTACTCATTGGCTGGGTGCTAATTCCACAAGTTAACACTGGTAACTAGTAGCAAGGGTATCCAGAGCAGAGAGAGGATGAAAATGAATGGAGAGAATCCTTCCTGGAACACCTGCTGCAGTAAGGTTACCACCTCCTTGGGGTTTCACCCAGAGGGTTTGAGCCAAAGCAACTTCCACACCCCTTTCTGATATAGCCCCACCACTTACAAGGTGGTGTGACATCACAACACTGCACAGGGTGTGTGTCGATATTGGAAGGTGGACTGTGCAAAGGGGCATGTCACACCCAAGCTTTCTGCCCTGCATTATGCAAAGTCACCTAAAATAGATGATAAAAATTTTCCTTAGAGTTTTTAAACCTATGAACTTTGTTTAACAGAAAAGCAAAAAATGTCTTTGGTTACTTGACTGTGTAGGACAGGACGGAGTGTGGAACCCCTGGCCTACAGGCCAAATCCAACCCATTTTTGTATTGTTATTGTTATTCAGCCCCTCTCCAGTTCCTTGGTGGCCATTTGCATATGCACATTTTTTTGTTATTTTCTTTTTCTGTCAGGATTCTGATCGAAATTCTGCTAAAAAAATAAAACCGTAATTCTGTTTTGGCAGAAATTTCCACAAAAATGGAATAGCTATTTCAATTCAGGCCTATTCAGTGGAGCAGAGATGGGGTTGCATCTTGTATGCTCAAAGTTAGTAGGGCTGAATCTGTGGGCCAGATCCATGATCCAGTTCCTCCTCTCTGATTCGCTCTTCTTAGTAAAGACTAGGGATGTGACTTTCGGCATTGCCAAGAACTGAAAGTACCCGATAATGGCTATATCAGATTAATCCTATATCTCGGTTCTTTCTCATTATCAATGGTATTGGATCTTTTGCACTGGCTTTTTATCAGATTTTTAACATTGCAGTTTTCCCCATTGAAGTCAATGTAAATGCTTGGGGAGTGTTAAGGGTCAGTAATAGGTATAAGAAGAGTGGGATTTAGTTTATATGGGTGTTTTTAAACAGGACATACCCATACAGGCCCACTCATCCGCAACACACCAAGCGCCCATCTGAAGGTGACGTGGTTAGGTGCGTACTCCCATGAACCACATACCACCCACTCATACCCATGCATGGAGCATTGGGGGAAATCTGGATGCTCTATGTGGGGACAGGAGTGGGGGTTTGTGGGTAGGGGCTCACAACCATCCCAGCCCATTTAAATCCCCCCCCACTCAATGAACCTACATCAGCACTCCATGCAGAACACATGGACCTGCCCCCCAGACATGCCCATTTTAAAATGACCTATGTATTTTATATAATACTGTTTTTCAATTATTGTAAGCTGCCCTGAGCCAATTTTGGGATAGGGCGAGGTTTAAGTATAATAATAATAATAATAATAATAATAATTAATAAAAAATAATTAATGCTGGAAAAAATGAAATGCCCAAATAGGCAGGAATTCTCATCATTTCATAAACCTTTCTGAATTTTCACAAGGATTTTTGCATTTGAGATGAGTTTTGCCAGTTTGCCATTTTTCATATTTCTGCTGGAAAAATTCTGACTTTCATCCCTTTTGTCATTTCTGGTTTTCTTCCATCTTAGTCAGTTCCTTGAGGGAAGGAGTAGGAAGTAGGAATTTGTTATTCAATGGGACTAGGACTTTTTAAGGATCAACAAAGTAACAAAAAAAAATTCTGAATGAGAACCTGAATAAATTGCTTGTGAAAACCAGTGGCAAATTGGCCATTTTGGTATTTGCCACAACAAATTGTTTCAGGTCTGTTTACCACACCTTTTTGCAACCCTTACCCATGCCCTGAAAATTTATCTTTATTGCTGTATTGGATAATAAAATCTGTTTTCTATGGATTAAACACTTCTTTGTACATTTTGGATGATGTAGGTAAATGTTTTTCTGTATTTTGGGGTGTGGCCAACTGGCTAATTATAATTTTCCAATGTGAAATCCATACCAAAAAAAGGTCCCCTGTCCCCAGTGTTGGATGTCACTAAAAACCTCAGGTGACTGCAAAAAAGTTTAAGAGCAAGAAGTAGTAGATGTTGAGGAACTCTGAAGTCTAGAAGTGTGCAGTGGTAATAGGTTGGAGGGTGTAAGATGAAGTTCATTTATCCTAGTAAATAATTCTTATAAATATAAGTACCCGCTGGGTATTATTTATTTATTTATTTATTTATAAAACAATTTTCAAGCCCGCCCTTCCGGCTCCAGGTAGCTCAGGGTGACTTACATCTTAAAAACATATAAAACACATAAAATCAGGCAGCACATTAAAAGAGAAATCAGACAAAGCAAAAAAACCACAACCCCCCCTGCCCCAACCCCCCCACCATACATACATCTCCCTCACCAAAAGTCAGATGGAACACTCAGGACTTACAAATATGGTGGAAGGAAGGGAGGGCCCAGGGGCGGCTGGTGGGTTTTGATGTTGGAGGGGCACTGGGGCAGTAAGGCTGGAGGGTCTAGGGGCAGAGCCAGGGGGTGGTAGGCGGAGTCAAGGGACGGTAGACCAGTGGCATGGCAAAACCCAGCAGCAAAGAGTTCCCAGGGTTAACCTCAAATGGAAGAAAACACAGTCTACATGCACATCAAGCTTAAAATAAATAATGTATAAACCCGAAACACAGGGAAACACAGAAAACAATGGCAAAACACAGCAGCAAGGAGTTCCCAGGGTTAACATTGGATGGAAGAAAACACAGTCTACATGCACATCAAGCTTAAAAAAAATAATGTATGAACCCGAAACACAGGGAAACACAGAAAACACTGGAAAAACACAGCAGCAAGGAGTTCCCAGGGTTAACATCGGATGGAAGAAAACACAGTCTATATGCACATCAAGCTTAAAATAAATAATGTATAAACCCAAAAGCACAAAATTTCCAGCATTGTGAACACACCTAACTTCCTAAGATCAA
>QEPC01003981.1:1548003-1585844 GCA_003113815.1 Sphenodon punctatus
GGGGCTTCTGGGGGCGGGCGGGCAGCTTTGGCCTGTGGCTTTGGCTGAGCCCTCCCAGGGGGTGGAGCCTCGCTCACCTGCAGGGGATGAGCCCTGTTGCTATGGCGGCTGGGGGCTTCTGGCTGGGGGTGGAGCCCTGCCGCAATGGCTTCTGGGGGCTTCTGGGGGCGGGCGGGCAGCTTTGGCCTGTGGCTTGCAATATATGCAATAACAACCCCCAGAATAAGAATAAAAAGAATATGTTAAATTGTCTATATAAAAATGCTAGAAGTCTAAAACATAAGATGAGAGATTTAGAGTGTTTGGCACTAAACAAAGATACAAACATAATGGGAATCTTAGAAACCTGGTGGAGTGATGATAACCAATGGAACAAAATATATCAAAATGAACAAATGACAGAGTAAATTGAGCTGGTGGTGGAGTGGCACTATATGTTAGAGAGAGCATTGAGTTGAGCAGGCGTAAAATTTTACACAAGGTGAAATGTACTCCAGGATCTCTTTGGATAGAAAATCCTATGTGCAACAGGGAAGTGTGTAACAGTTGGACTATACTATTGTCTCCCTGATCAGGATGATGAAACTAACCACAAAATGCTAACAGAGAGTAGACAGGCTACAGAAGTTGAAAAGGCAGTAATAATGGGTGGTTTCAATTATCCTAATATTGACTGGGTGAATATCTCCTCGTGGTGCGATGCAGAGGTAAAAATTCTGGATGGCATAAATGACTGCTTCTTGGACCAGCTGGTCCTGGAACCTACGAGAGGAGGAGCTAATTTGAATCTAGTCTTAACCCTTGTATACCCTGATGCAGATTCAGTAAACAATGACAATTTATTTCAAAACTAGTAATTTTATTTTACAAAGTGAGACAAAAAGGTTCAAACAACATTAACTATGCCTCTGAAATCAATGGATTTGCAAACTGGCAGCAATTTTGAAAAATACACCCCCTGGAATGTAGTCATTTGTATTTCAAAAGAGGCCATTTTGGTCATTGGAAGTAATCTCAGTTATGATGACTTAAAGGCATATGGAGCACAAATATACCCCTCAAGACACACACAACCAGTGGAATGACAGTGTGGAAGACTGTGTGTCTGCTGGGGGATGGGTTTGTGGGTGTGGCTTATGTTTCACATTGATTTGGGTGGAGAAGACTCTGTGTATGTGTATGTGTATGTGTATGTGAGTAAATTGAGCTGGTGGTGGAGTGGCACTATATGTTAGAGAGAGCATTGAGTTGAGCAGGCGTAAAATTTTACACAAGGTGAAATGTACTCCAGGATCTCTCATACATGCAGGGAGATGGGTTTGTGTGTGTACTGTGACTCATACTGGCTTCTGTTGTCACATAAAATGAAAATTGGTTGGGGTCCATTTATCCCTACAGTAATATTAGCTGGGGTACAAATGTACCAATTTGGCAATATCTGTTGTGTTTAGGGTACAAAAGTACCCCAGAGCCTCTTTTTGTTCACAATAAAGAAACGGTTAATGGTATATCACTGTCCTTTGGGTATGTTGTGCCCCTGGGAGCAGGTGACAATGTCCTAAAAGGGCCAAGCCAGAGAGCCACTAATTTGTGAGTTATTGAAGTATATACACATCTGGGGTACAAAACTACCCCAAACTCATAAGGGTTAAGTGGAGTGCAGGACCAGGTGCAAGAGGTAATGGTGGTAGAGCCACTTCGTAGTAGCAATCATAATAGAATCAAATTTGACATAGCTATAGGTACGGCTGTAGTGGAAAGACGCAGCGGTAGCTATTTCCACCAGAAGTGGTATGGCATGGCAGAGGCTTTCATTCCGCTAGTTTCATTCCGCTACTTCCGCAGTTCTGCTAATTTCATTCTGCTACTTCCACAGGCTTCACAAATAGCGTAAACATGCCATTTTCGCTACTTCCGCCATTCCGCCAGTGCCACGAAATAGCAGAACAGCAGTTTTCTGACAGTTTCTGACAATTCCGCAATTTTTCCAATAGTTTCAGAATTTGCAGAATGCTGGCGGAATTAGCGGAATGTCGACAGAAAAGCCACGGTGTGGCGTGGGCAATTCAAAAATGGCAGAATGGAATCGCGGCGTGGTAAAAGCTGCTGCCGCTTCAGCCCTAGCTATAGGAGGGAGATTTTTTTTTAAAAAACCCTACTTCAGTAACATTTAACTTTAAAAAGTGGAACTATGCAAAAATGAGGAAATTAGTTAGAAGGAAACTAAAAGGAGCAGTGGCAAGTATTAAATGTCTGCAAGAGGCATGGAGACTATTTAAAAACAACATCTTGGAAGTGCAGATTAAATGTTTTCCACAAATTAAAAAAGGTTGCAAACGTCTACCTGTGTGTCTAAATGGGGAGGTGAAGGAGGCTATTACAGGCAGGTGTCCTTTAAAAAATGGAAAGCTAGTCCTAATGAAAAGAACGAGAAAGAGCATAAGCATTGCCAAATTATATGTAAAACATTAATAAGACTGGCCAAGAGGGAATTTGAGGAGTTACTTGCTAAATATGCAAAAAATAATAATAACTTTTCCAAGGACATCAGAAGCAAGAAACCTGCTAAAGCATCAGTTGGTCCATTAGGTGACAAGGCAGGAAATGGGCTCTCGTGGAGGATAAGGACATTAAGAGAAGCTGAACTAATTCTTCCCTTCAGCCTTCACCGTTGAGGATGCTGGGGAGCGACCCACGCCGGCCAGAGTCTTTTTAGGTGAAGAATCGGAAGAACTGTCACAAATAAGTGTAAGTCTAGAGAAGATTCTAAAGCAAATTGATAACCTAAATAGTAACAAATGACCAGAACCAGATAGTATTCATCCCAGAGTTCTGGAGGGACTTACATATGAAGTTGCAGACCTACTATTGGTAGATTGTAACCTATCGCTAAAACCTGCCACTGAACCAGAGAATTGGAGGGCAGCAAATGTAACATCAATATCTCAAAAGGACTCCAGAGGTGATCCTGGAAACTACAGTCCAATGGTACATCAAGCCCAGCATCCTGTCTCCAACAATTGCCAATCTCTGTCTCTTGTGAGCAGTACCCCACAGGTCACAATGGACAATCAATTCCCTGTTACTCCAGTCTCCAACGGTAAGAGGCTATGTCTCCAAATCTGACTTGGCGAATAGCCATCAGTGGACCTATCCTTCAAGAACTTATCCAATCCCATTTTGAAATTAACTATACCAAAGCAACCCCCACTGGGGTGGGAGACAGGTCCATCCATCCTTCCTGCTATCCCCCCAGGATCCCTGTCGTCTTAATGTAAATTTGCCTCTCCATCATCTTACAATGGGTGATTTCAGACGTTACGGGCGGGCGGTTCACCACAGTGGATCCCGGGGGGGGGGATGAATAAAACAACCACGCCGTGGGGCCAAGAAAAGCCCCAAACAGACATGATGGGACCAGGACCACGACCGGGAATCGGGCCGACACATCACGGATCAGGGCAGCACAATAGACGTGATGCCCATCCCCGGCCATGGTCAAAACTCCCAGAAGACACCGGGCAGGGGCGGGACACAGACATAGCCGCCTGAGGGCAAACGAAGCCTAAAGGCACACAAGGGAACGCCCACACANAGCCGCCTGAGGGCAAACGAAGCCTAAAGGCACACAAGGGAACGCCCACACAAGGGAAACAGGAAGGGAGGGGGGAAGAGGGAGAAGCGGTCGACAGGTACCGCACTCAGCAGGCACGCACACACACACAGCGGTCCCACAGTGCAACACACAGCACGACCACACGCCTGGGAAGACACACACACACACACACACGCACACACACACACATGCGGGAGCACCCACCCAAGGGAAAGGTCAGGAAGGGGGGGGCAGGGGTGCCCAGACAAAGCACAAGGAACAACGGGAGCAGGGGGGGGACACAGAAGAGGGAGGGCACCGCACAGGGGCAGGGCAGGACATAGGCTGCAGCAACCCCCCACCCCCACAGCACCACAGTCCAACAACACGAACCCCCCCCGGGAAGCACCATGGCCCAGTCTGGGGGGCCCAACTGCCAGGTCACACAAGCACCAAAGATGGGGGGGCCGCAGCAGGTGGCAGCGCCCACGGATGCGGACAGGCATCTGGACACGGGCGGGTCAGAGAGGCCACCAAGGCACTCGGAACGGCAACCGGGGGGGCAACGAGGGGGCCCCGGGCCGCAGCCAGGGGCAGCAGCGCCCTGCGAAGCAGGCAGGTGCACACCATGGCAGAGACATCAGGGCGGGAGCAGCCAGTGGGGACCGCCCCCCCCGGACCGGGGCAGGGGCCCACACGGGAGCACGACACCGGGGGGCTGGGAGGAGCACAGGGAGTCACAGGCTGCCGCTGGGGGCCACAGCGGGCCCGGGGCCCGGGTGCCCTGCCCTGTGAACCAGGTGGGGCCAATGGAGCAAGCCCCGGCAGTACCCCTGCACGGACATGTGGTGGGCGATCAGATAGTAGGCCTCGAATGGATCAGGCATGGTGAGTGCCAGCTGGACGTCCACACGGGCCCACACCCCCAGCAGGGGCGACAGCCCCGGCCCGCACTGCTCTGTTGCGCTGCCAGGTGCCTCCTCTGGGCAAGGGAGACCCTGCGCAGGGCAGCCCTGCTCGCTATGCCCATAGCCAGATCCCTATGGGTCGCAGAGCACCCACAGGCGTGGTAGGCGAGGGCGATGGCCCACTGGGAAGAGCAAGAATTCAGAATGAGCAAGAGCACCCTGCTCCACCTAGCGGAGCTCCTCACACCCTGGCTGGAGCGGGAGCAGACCTCCATGCGGGACCCCATCTTCATGGTCCAGCGGGTGACCATAGGGGTCTGGGCCCTCACTACCCCCGACTCTTTCCGGTCGGTGTCCCAGCACTTCGGGGTGGGGGTCAGCACCGTCGCCTGCATCGTGCGGGATATCTGAGAGGCAGTGGAGGGTGTGCTCCTGGACAGAACGATCCAGCTAGTTGACCAGGGGGCCGTGATGGTGGGCTTCGCGGCCGGAGGCTTTCCCAACTTCATGGGAGCCGTGGATGGCACCCACATCAAGATCCTCCACCCAGCTGCTGGGGAGGCCCTGGAGTACGTGAACCGGCACGGTTACTACTCCCTGAACCTGCAGGGGGTGGTGGATCACCAGGGCTGGTTCATAGACATCTACACGAGCAACTCGGGCCACAGTCATGATGCCAGGATCATGACCACCTTCCCCTTCTATGCCTGAATGTTCTGGGGGGACTTCGTGGACATGGGCATAAGGTGGATCGAGGGGGTTCCGATGCCCCCCTGGATCCTGGGGGACCCCGCCTACCCCCTCACCCACTGGTTGATGAAGGTGTTCCCTGTACCGAGCACCCCCATGGAGGTGTTATACAATACCCGCCTGTGCTCCAGCCGGACCGTGGTGGAGCATGCCTTCGGGGCCCTCAACCAGCACTGGAGGAGTGTCGCTGGGTGGCTGGATTACAGCGTCTCTACCTCGGCCCTGGTGATCGGTGCCTGCTGCATGCTGCACAATAGCTGCGAAACCGAGGGGGTGGCCCTGGACTACCCTGAGCCCCACCGGCCCCCCGGTTCCGTGCCCCTCTACGTGAACGCAGAGAACCCCCGGGAGTACTGTTACGCCAAACGGATCCGGAATGCCCTGGTGAGCCATATCGCCCGGGGGGCCCAGGTGTGATGGATGCCCCCCACCGTGGGGCACACCTGCTGATCCGTGGCCATGCCCCTGCATGATGGACCCCCACCCGGGTCCCCCACAAATGTGAGCGTGAGCCGGCTTACTGACAACTGCCTTTATTGCCCCCATGTGCACTCAATCACCCAGTCCCGCACACATGCATTGCCCTGTTCCCTGCAGTGCCCCCCCATCATGTCACCCTCACCCTCCGCCCCTTCACCCCATCCCCCCTCACTTCCTTGGGCATCCCCGTGGGCACACGCTGGGGCCCACGGAGCTCTGGGAGCTCTCCTCCCCCCGCTGTCCGTGTGCCCTGCAGTGTCCTGAGCCACCTCCTGGTCTGGCAGGGGGGCGGGTAGTGGTGGGGAGAGGGTGGCTGGGGCCCTGGGCAGCCCCCAGGGGGGAAGCACCCTCCGGAGTGCCGGGGGCACTGGGAGGCGGATGTGTGGCCCCTGTGGGGGTGGGGGCGGCTGGGGCACCTGAGTGGGGGGTGGGGACTCCGAGGGCACTGGGACTTGGGCAGGCAGGGTGCCCGGTGGTGCACCTGCCATCACATAGGCACACATGGTGCCGTCATGCAGGAGCAGGGAGGTCCCGATGTCGTCGGACCTGTCCATCTTGAGGGCGTGCTCCCACACCATGGTGTGAATGTCCTGCCTCAGGCCCCCAAGCAGCTCCTCTTGCCTGCTGTGGTCCCTGTGCTCCCGGCGCCGCTCCAGGCACACCTTGGCCTGGAGCCTCCAATGCCTCGCCTCGGCCCGCTCCAAGAACCGCTCGATGGCCGCCTCCATGCCAGCCGTGGCCTCGATCATCCTCTTCCCCTGTTCCACGGCGTACTTCATGATCTCCTGTGCCTGTTCCTCCCTCCGCCTGCGGACCCGTGCCCGGTACTCCCGCATGCATTGTGCTGGGGCCACGGGCCCTGGGGACGCCGGCTGGCGGGGTTGCCCTGTGGGAGCGAGAGGGTGAGTTCGAGCCTGCCCCTGTCCCCTGCCCATGATGGGGCAGGGGCCCCTCCGGCCCCCGGGTATCCCTCCATGGCCCTCCCCACCCCCTGACTCCATCCCCCCTCCCCTCCGCCCGCCCTGTGACCCCCTCCCTGCACCCCAGGGTGCCCTCCATCCCACCACGGCTGCCTCACCTGAATCCTGCACCTGCTGGCTGGGCTTTTTGGAAGCTGGCAGCTCCATCTCCTTGGGCCGTTCCCGGGGTGTTCCGTGTCCTGCGGGTGAGGGAGGGAGGGAGTGTGGGTGTTGGGTGGGCATTTGGGGGACCTGGGACCGGGCCCCCTCCCACCTTGGCAAGGGGGGAGCTGGGGCATGGGCTCGGGCGGCCCCTGCCCCTTCCACATACACCCCGGCCCATGCCCCCCTGCTCATGGTCCCCCCCCTCTCCGGGTCAGGCGCTTACCCTCGATGTCAGTCTCGGATCCCTCGGAGGCTGGCCCCTCGATGTGGGAGTGCTCCCCCAGGGACCACTGGCTGAGGGTGGTGATGGTGCCGGCCTCAGACTTGGCAGGGCCGACCCGGGGTTGGGTGCTCTCAGGGCTGCTGCCGGGGGGGGGGTCCTGGCAGTGCCGGAGGCCACTGGGTGCTCCTCCTGAGGGTCCGGGGCCCCAGAGCTTGTGTCTACCGGGCGGGGGGCGAGGGGAGAGGGTACCTCAGCCCTTTCACTGCCCTGGACCACTGCGCTGCCCACGAGCCATGGGGCAACTATGGACCCCTTCATATGTAGGATGCGGTCCAGGGCCTTGTAGAAGGGGGCAGTCCGGGCCCCATGTCCAGAGCGCCTATTGTTGTCCTGGATGGCCTTGTACACCCTCTTGAGTTCCTTTGCCTTTGAGCAGCACTGTGCCGCTGTGCGCTGATGCCCCGCTGCCTCCATGTCCCGCACTATGTCCTGGTAGACATGCTCATTGCGCTGGTTGAGGGCGAGCTCCAGCTGGTACTCCAGGGTCCCCCATATGCGGATGAAGTCCCTGGTGTCCTGGAGGCCCCACTGGCCCCCTCGGCAGTAGGCCTTCCTCCGGCGTCCCCACGGCCGGTCCTCCTCCTCCTCCTCCGCCGGCGCTGCCTCCGCCCATGCTGGGCCGGTGTCCTCTGGGGGCTCGTCCGCCCCGGCCATTTTCCGTGTCTGTGGGGACAGTCGGAGGGGCGTGTTGGGTTAGGTGCAGCCTGGGCCCCCTCGCGGGACTCCCCTGCCTCCCTCCCGGTCGCCTAGGCATGCCCCGCCCCCCCCGGGGTGCCCCCGTGCCCCCTGCCCCCCTCCCCTCCATTGCCCTTACCCGTTTCCTGGGTGCCTCTTCCTGCCCCGTTGTGGCTGCTGCCCCCGGGGCATCGCATGGCGCCTGATGCTGGGGGTGTTGTTCCCGGGCCTCCTGCTGACCTCATGATGCAGGGTGGCATGGGAAACAAAGTGTAAGCCTGCCAGCCGGCCTATGACTACATGATCTCGGCATGCCTATGTGATGCTGACTGGCTCTCTCTTTCTCATGCTGCACAATCTTTGCTAGCCTATCAGAGTGCCCTGCTGCCAATGATGCTAGTGCCAATGGCCCCCAGGCCTATATGCATTCTGTGCCAAGGGTTCTGTACCCTGGCAATCAATGTCTTCTGCTGCTGACAATGGCCCCCAGGCCTATATGCTGTCTTTTCCAAGGGTTCTGTATCCCGGCAACCAATATCTGCTGCTGCCAATGTCCCCCAGGCCTATATGCCATCTGTGCCAAGGTTTCTGTACCCTGGCAACCAATGTCTGGTGACGCTGGTGCCAATGTACCCCAGACCTATATGCCGTCTATTCCATGGCATCAAGAAACAGCCACGCCAGCCCCAGGACCCACCATTAGGGTTCTGGGGCCTACGTTACTGGCAGGGAGGACTGTGTCCAATATCTAGAAGCTGCCACTCTAGCCCCAGCCCAGGACCCACCCTCAGGGTTCTTGTGCCCTGTCATTCCACTCATGGGGCGCTATAATTCCTCCTTTTATTTATGCAACCTGCTGTTCATGGAGAGAGAGAGAGAGTGTCTCCCCACTGCTTGAAGGAGATACAGACACGATCCCACCTATGCTTCACATGAACTATATGGTCAGAGAGAGAGAGAGAGAGAGAGAGACTCCTCACTAGAATGAGAGAGACGGGGCATGGTGGGGGAGAGGTATGTGTATCCAACTCAAGCTGCCACCTGCCAGAACCAGGAAGAACTCCCATCTGTGCTCATGCACCAGATCAATGCCCATTGGCCATTGCCCACATCCAGCAGAAAACCTACCAGAATGAAATGGAATATATCAATATAACATAACTTATTATATGTTCCTGCCTGCCTGCCTGCCTGTGTGCATTCCTGTACCTGCTGCTACCACCACCTATTGCATGATTGAATAAAGTGTGCCCAACCATGCACTAATTATGGGGAAATAATTATCATTGAAATCACATTGGCTGTCATTCCATTGTACCTGAATCAGTCATGCCCACCCATCCCAGGAACCATCAATGAGATTCTGGAACCATCATTCCAGTCACTGGGGGATGCATTCCATTTGACTGCATCCAGAAGCCCTGTACCTGCATGCCAGCCTGCCCCCCCCCAACAGCCTACTCCTCTGCACCCACCCGCGGATGCCCGCGGAGGCTGCTGAAAATAAAAGCCCCTCCGACCACCAGATACCACCGGCTTCTACCTGCTACCAAGGAGCCTGTCTCTTTCGCTCTAGCACACCCACATAACACAAGCCCTGCCCCTCCTGGGGGGATGTCTGCAAGTTGAGACCCTGCTGCTATCTGGAACATCTTAGGGTTAATACCTTAACTACGCTACATGTGGAGCCAGCCAGATGCTGCTGGTAGAAATTGATAAGCTGTATGAGATTCTGCCATCTGCCAGCCAGAACTTCAGCACATAGGGATAAAAGGTTGGGCAGGTGAAACAAAGTTCGTAACAACAAATATAACAACTTTTATTAAATCTATTTAAACAACAAACAACAACAACAGCATTATAAAACCAAAATGAAACATTGAAAGGAAACTTAGAAAGGAAACTATTAGTCTTTGGGCCTATCCCCCGGAACTTGGGGGCAAGGTAAAAGGTGGTGCTCTGCCATTTCATAGCCATGGGCCACTGCGAACTCCACGGCCCCTTCCACATCTTGATGCCACCTGGAGACCGCCTTTTCATAGAGTTCCAGCTTCTCCATCTCAGCAGAGATGTACTGGGAGTACGTCTCCACTTGCTTCTTCTCCACCTTGAGAGCCTGGAACTTTTCCACAACGTGGTTCTCCATGCAGCATACACCAGATATCATCTGGCAGCCAGGCCTCTCCACTTCGGCCCGAAAGGCCTTTGCCACTGCAGACTCCCGGGGGCCGAGAGATTCCACATCAGGGCTGGAGGAGGGGGAAGGGCTTACATGGTGTCGCTTTCAGGTTGCCTTCCCCCTCTTCTTCTGGTGCTGATGCTCCAGCTCCACAGCCCCGGCAGAGGCCTCCTGCCACCTCACCATCTGGCCATGGAGCCTTTCAATATGGGCAATAAGCCCCCATGTGGTCCCCTCTCTCTGGCACCGGAATATTTTCTTGCAGATCTAAAGAGCATAAAAAGATAGGAACATAAGAAGTGCCATACTGTGCCAGACCAATGGTCTGTGTCAAGCCGTGCTTGCATTTTGTCTCCACAAGTGGGTGGGTGACCAATCTCTCTCTGCAGGGGACTTCCATTCCTAACAGGTCATAGAGGGCAATGCATAATGAATATGCATACCCTGTTGTTCCAGTCCCCATGACTTACCTTGCAGATGGCGAACCCATTCTCCTTATCATACCACCTCCAGACACTGGACCTTGTCCACCAACTGTCTGGGGGTGGCACTGGTGACCTCTACCTGGGTGTCCTGCTCGGCGTGACATGAGCGCAGGCATCCAATTCCACTCTGAAAAAGGAACACATAAACAACACCTAAGTAATATCATGCATTTAAAGGACTGGCCCCAGGTCTGATGGCCTTTCATCGAGCCTGTAAGATCTGGCTGTTCGCCCAGGCCTTCGGAGGAGAGGGTGGGAGGGTAGGGTAGGGAGGGGGAATGTTTGGGGGGTTAGGTTTTCTTAGATTATTTATACTGTTGTTTTATGTATTTTACTGTTGTTTTAGTGTTGTGAGCCACCCCGATATGCCATGGGCATGAGGGGGCAGCCAATAAATGTGAAGAAATAAATAAATAAATTTATGATGATGCCTCTAGTCCTCCCTCCTTGAGGTGCTAGGGATGACGACGGGACATGGTGACCCTGGCTGGCACGTGCAAATCCTGCCCTCCTTGGGGTGCTGCTAGGGAGGGATAACAATGGAGAGACCCTGGCTGGCACGTGAAAATCCTGCCTTCCCTGGGGTGCTAGGGATGGCAACAGGAAAGTCCCTGGCTGGCACATGCAAATCCTGCCCTTATTTGGGGGTGTTACTGCTAGGTAGGGATGGCAACTAGAGAGTGGAGACCCTTGCTAGGGATGGCTGGCAAGCACATGTTTGGGTGTGGGTGCTGCTCATGCTTGTGCCTGATTGCTGGAAGAGCCCCCCACACTACAGTACCCTCTCTCTCTGTGGCAGACATCTGCTGCTACCCGCTGATGCCCACTGTTTGTGCTTGACTGATGCCCACCTGCACACACCCACACACCCACCTGCAAGCCAGTGAGCTCGCTCTAACAGATAGAGCCTTTCTTGTCCTCAAAGTTAAAAAAAAGTTTACAAACCTGGCAGCACCTCCTGTGCTTGCCACTTGTTCCTCATCTGAGGAGCTGGCCACCACCACCGAAGATCCAGGGGTTGGACCAGCGATGACCTCCTCCTCCTCCTCCTCCTCCACCACCACCACCACCACCACCAGCTCTGGGAGCACCAGCCAGCCAAACACACACAGTCTCGCCACACAGCTCCAGATGCACTCGAATTTCTGGTTTCCAGTGCGATCACGGGATCTTGCGATACCATTTTCTGAAAGCCTGAATCGAACCGAACCGAACACGATTGAACCGAACAACCGAACCCGAAATCGGTGATCGAACCGAATGCCCGAACTGAAGCAGACTGAACCCAAACCGCGATCTGTTTGCACATCCCTACTCCATATACATTCCTGGTTACACCTTTTTCATCCATTTAATTTGCATGAAACCTGGGAAGATTATGTCCCTCCATGAGTTTACCAATTCTACCAAATTTCAGAAAGATTGGATAAAGTGTCCTGATGTTATAAGCTATTAACTTGAAAATACATTTCCAGCTGTAACATTTTTTATATTCCATTCTGTTTACAAGAAATTTGGGATAAATTTATCACACACCTTCCCTGTTATCTCTGCCAAATTACAGGACAATTTGATAAAGGGACCCAATTTTATAAACAATTGAAGTTGTCTCCTTGAAGACCTTTATTCAGATAAATAGCAGGGTTCCTGTCCATGGCCATACTCAAATACTCATGGGCAAGCCTCCTGGATCCACTGCCCTGGCCTTACTTGACCTAGCTGGTCTTGTTCATGGTTTCTCCATACTGTACTGCTAGCCAGACCCCTAGCTGGAATGAGGGCCGCCTGCCAGCCCACAGGTGAGTCCCCAGGTCACCTGCATCCTCAGAGCTCTCAAAGCTGCCGAGATGTCTGGCGGCTTGTCCCTTTAAAGAGCACAGCACCTTGCCATACCCACTAGTTCTTAAAGGGACAAAAGACCTTCCCAGGTCTCCCTGTCACACCAAAATAATGGTATAATGGTAAACAAGTACTCAAACATATTGTTTACAGGTACTATTGTCACAAAGTGCCTCAGTTTCCCCAAATGTAAAAGTACTTAGTGGTCCAAACCAAATATAGTCTGGCATGAATATAAGGTAACTATTTCCAATTTGTGGATTTCACTGAGATTACACCTTACTATGTGAGGTGTTACTTTAGTAAGTAAAGTAATGAGAATATATTTATAAGAAGGAACATGAGACAAAATAATATATAAAAAGCATATAAGTTTACTTGAATTTAAAAAGAAGCATCAAATGGTTCAAAAAGAACACGTTCAGTTACAAGTTGAACAATATGATACACAAGACATTCATTAAACAACAATCACAGCTTCAGTTTTTAGTCTAAGTCAAAACCTTAAAGAAAATATATGCTTTCATTTCTGGCTCAGTGTTTCATATTTCATAGAGACCAGCCAGTTATCGGCCAGTCTCTAACCTTCCCTTTTTAGGGAAGGTTATTGAACGGGCTGTGGCACGGCAACTCCAAGAACATCTGGACTGCACTGGTTTCCTTGACTCTTCTCAGTCTGGGTTTTGGACTGGGTATGGTACGGAGACTGCATTGGTGGCCTTGGTTGATGATCTCCGTCTGGCGTTGGACCAGGGTCATCAGACCTTACTGGTCCTGCTAGACCTTTCGGCTGCGTTCGACACAGTCGATCATGAGGTGTTGGTGACTTGCCTGTGGGACCGTGCCAGGATTGGTGGGACAGTCTTTGACTGGTTTCATTAATTCCTGGCCAGGAGAACTCACCGGGTGGTCTTGGGCGAGTGTACGTCTTCTCCCCAGGACCTCACGTATGGAGTCCCTCAGAGTGCCATTCTGCCCCCCCTCTTGTTTAACATCTATATGCAGGCATTACGGGAGATCATGAGAGGGTTTCAGGGCATGCAGTGTCATCAGTATGCTGATGACACTCAGCTCTACCTCTCTTTTTCCATCGACCCAGACCTTGCAGTCTCTTTATTTTCCCAGTGCCTGTCGGCTGTGGGGGTTTGGATGAGGTTGAGCCATCTGCAGCTGAATCCTGACAAGATGGAGGTGATGTTGGTGGGGGAGGGCCTGGGGGACCTGGGAGTGGTTGAATCTCCTCTTGTGGAGTGGGGGAGGTTCGCCCTCCCATGGTCCTGCAGTTACAGAGTCTGGGTGTGCTCCTTGATTCACAGCTCAGCCTGGAATCTCAGGTTGTGGCCGTGGTAGGGAGTGCGTTTCCGTAGTTACATCTTGTCCAGCAGCTTCAGCCGTATCCCTCAGATTCTGACCTCGCCACTGTCATCCATGCCTTCATCACCTCAAGGCTGGATTACTGCAATGCGCTCTATGTGGGGCTGCCCAAGAAACTGGTCCGGAGGCTGCAGCTGGTGCAGAATGCTGTGGCCCGTCTCCTTACTGGGGCAGGCCACAGGGAGCACATGACACCTGTGCTCTGGGCTCTGCTCTGGCTGCCTATAAAGCACCGGGATAGGTTCAAGGTGCTGGTTTTGACCTTTAAAGCCCTTCACGGACTGGGCCCTGCCTATCTGATGGATTGCCTCACTCCCCATGTGCCCATACGACCCCCATGGGGTCCTTTTGGGAGGTTCCCCGGGTGAGATGGGTGGCCACTGATGTGAGATCTTTTTCGGTGGCTGCCCCCGTGCTGTGGAATTCACTCCCAGAGGAGGCTCAGTTGGCCCCCACCCTCCTGTCATTTCGACGTTTGTGTAAAACCTGGCTATTCCGCCAGGCCTTTGGCGAGGGGGTAGGGGAGGTTGGGAGGGAGGGTGTGTTTTTATGATTTATTTTAAAATTTGTAGATTGATTTTGAAATGCTTTATTGTTGAATTTTTTTGTGCATGTTGTTCACCACCCCGAGCTGCCTTTGAGCAGGAGGGGCGGTATATAAGTTTTGAATAAATAAATAAATAAATAAATATTTACCAGATTCCAGTCCCAGGCTGCCTGTATGAAAAGACCTCCAGAGATCCAGAGAGCTTTTGGAATTTCCCTTGCTAGAGAGCCATGTTTTAAGCACAAACGTCTGAGGGATAGGGATGGGCGAACAGAACAGAGTTCAGAAATTTGGTTTGGTTCAGTTCAGTTTGAAATTCAAGTTTGGAAATCCGGTTCGGTTCAGTTCGGTTTGAAATTCGAGTTTGGTTCGGGTGTTCAGTGCGGTCGACCGAACAGACCGAGTTCGGTCGAATTCCAAACTTCCAAACCAAGTTCAGCCATTCAAAAACAGGTGTTTTGGTGTGTGTTGCCACTAGGGATGGACGAACAGAACGGAGTTCAGAAATTCGGTTCGGTTCGGTTTGAAATTCGAGTTCAGTTCAGAAGTTCAGTTGGGTCAACTGAACAGACCGAGTTCAGTCCGAACTTCCGAACTGCATTCGCCCATCCCTGAGGGACAAAGCACGTTTTACATGCTGTCTAAGTTAATGAGTATCTTAAGGCAGAGCTGAGAAGGAAAGCTCCAGCTGTTGTTGGTTTTAGGCTAAGACAATAGAATGGCTGGTTTATCTATCAACTTCTGCTGACCAACATCAGTTTAGTCAACAATGGCTGTCTCCAGAGAATTTATCTCTTTTTGACTACGTGTGTCTTCTGAGCTACACAGGTTTAGCTATTAACTCTGTGCCTACATGAGCTAACAAATTAATTCTCAGACAGTATTCTCAAGTCACATGTCACTTTCTAAGACAGAAATTTGGAACAATAGTTTTGCCAAGATCAAATTATTGAAAAATACATCAAAAATACATACATGACACTATTCCATGCCTAAAAGGTTAGAGACATTCTGGTCCAGACACCAGAACTTTTTTAGGTTTACCCATTTTTTTCAGGGTCTTGTTTCAGCTCTTCTCTGGCTTCTTCCCTCACTCCCTGTCCTCCTTCTTAGGGCTTGTTGTCATGGTAGGAGTTTCACTGAACTAACTTTTTCTCACTGTCTTTTGTTCCCACAAGCAGGGTGAAACAGAAGTTAAACAGCTCTTCTGTTCCCCAGCCTCTCTCTGTAGGAACTTGTAGAGACTTGGCAGTAGGGAGAGCTGAAACAAGAAGCAGTTAGTGAGGCAAAGTTGCTGTGAGGGAGACACAAAAGGAAGAAGTGCCAAGGTTTTCAGGAACAACAGAAGACACCATGGGGAGGTATTACCTCCCTCTGATACACACAAAAAAGCTCCCTGGAATAGGAGTTTCTCTCCCCACTTTAACCCCACTTTTCTGAACAGGCAAACACCTCCCCTTTAGTCTCCTTTTAACATCATGTCCAGTTTTCTGTCCACTAGTTTTGGCATACAGATTTAAACAAAATGACAAGAAAAAATGGAAGAATTACATGAAGAGACACAAAGTGGGTAATTGAACCAAGACTGGTCAGATATTGTTCAGTGCCAGATTGATTCATTACAGCTCGAATTGGTCATATTAGACCTGTTGGCCCATTTCAGCTTGTGCCCATATTAGATCTACTTTAAAATTGCCTGAATAACTAAAATAGTCCAAGTATTCAAATTGAAATATCTGAAATGCCAAATATACAAATTTTGTTTTCGGTGCAATTATATCTTTGGATATTCAGATAACATATTCACAGTTATAGGATCTGGTGTTCATTTCAACTTGACAAGTCCTTGTAAGAGCATCTGAAACACTGTATCTCTGGTTACATGATCCCAGGAGATTCTAATTACACATCCTTGCTGGTGGTAGTTAAGATAAAGTACTAGCACAGTGACTTTACAGTGTTATATATAAAACCTGAAGTGAACACCAAACTATACACATCAGTATAGTTCTCTGACAAGGTGTTTGCCATTGCTCCTAGAAACATTGGTCACCTATGGAATTCTCTCCAATAACCAGTTTCTTGAATTGTGCTGAGAGAATTAAGTTAGCAAAGCAGCTAATGATTAGAAAATGACTGGGAAACTGTTTGGCTTAGTAAGATCCAACAAGGGTTTGCTATGTTCATTTCTGGCTCAGTGTTTCATATTTATAAGATTCCAGTCCCAGCCTGCCTGTATGAGAAGGCCTCCAGAGATCCAGAGAGCTTTCTGAACAGTGTTCCTCATCAGTACCTCCAGTCATTACTAGAGAGTGCTCTGTTGGTGTAGCTGTTAATGACCTCAGTAGTAGGGCTGTAACTCGGTCTTCGGGAAACTTCAAAAATTGCCGAAGATTACAGTATTTGGTTCGGAAAGACCAAAGTCTGAAGTTCTGAAGACCTAGGTCATTATTTGGAAAATGTTGGGAACTTTGGAAATTGCTGCACACGTAGGGGGCTGGTGGACAGTTAAGCTTCTTCTGGAAATGAAACTTAGTGTCATATTTGGTAGAAGAGGGAGTATGGGAGGGGACAGTTGAGTGATGGTAAGTTGAGTGCTGTGGGATGAGGGTTACATTTATCTTTACCATGCCACGCAGTTTTTTAAAAAAAAAAAAATTGGGTGCCACATTGCTTCTAGTTCTGTCTGCTGCTTCGTTGACACTTGGCACCATAAGGCCAGAGGGATCGCTCTGCCTGGCTCCATTTCCCCTTGCCTGGTCTGTTCAAATTATCAGTGCTATAGTACCAATGCCATGCCAAGAGGGTTCCACGGGGGTGGGGGTGAATGTCTGGTTTCTTATTTTTGTGATTGCTGGGGCCTGGGCTTGCTGACTTTTGGTGAGATTTATTTCTATATGCAGTTGTAGACTGTTTTTTAGGGTTCTATGTGTTGTCTAGGCTGTGTCATGGCACAACAGAGCCCAATTATAAAGTGTAACTTCTGCTATTCTGTCAGATGCTTGACACCATGAGGCCAGACTGGGATCTCTCTGCCTGGCTCCACTTCCCATTGCCTGGTCTGCTCAAGTAACCAGTGCCATAGTACCTATGCCATGTCAAAAGGGTGCCCCTGGGGGGGGGAGAATGTCTGATTTCTTAATTTTGTGACTGCTGGGAACTGGGCTTGCTGACTTTTGGTGCGATTTATTTCTCCATGCAGTTGTAGACTGTTTGGCAGGGTTGTTGTATTCTTCTTGAGCAAATGTCCCTTGCTAGCCTGAATTTTTGTGTACTGCTTGATTGACATAATGATTAAAGTGGATGGACTCACTGCTGATGGGCCATGCTGTGAGTACACTGCTGTTGGGTTTTTTTTTATTTCTGTACACAATTGCACTTTTGTGGGGTTGTCTTCTGGAGCGATTGTCCACTCTTGCTAGCCTGCTTTTCTTGGTAGTGCTTTGGCTGTGGGTTCAAGACCTTTGCAACAACTTTCTGAAGTTTCTGAAGTTTTCTGAGGTCTGGAATTTCGAGTCTGAATTCCAAAACGTGGGAAACAGTGCTGAAAGGCCGCTGCATACTCAGGCTGATTACTCAGAACTTTGGTATTTGGCCTGAGAACTCAGAGGTACTATTTGGTACAGTCCTACTCAATAGTAGGAGGTGCATTCATGTGAGTGTGTTCTCCCACTTTTCTACAATGAATTTAGCAAATTGACCTCACATTCTTAATTTGCATTTATCTAGAACGGGAGTGTTCAGGGTTTTCTATTATCTTCTTGTCATAAGGAGATACCGTGCTACATGTAGACTACAGGTCTAACAAATATGTAAAGGTAAAGGTTAAACAGTTATGTAATGTGTAAGCTGAGAACTGGAAACTCACTTCATGCAATGGAGAAATGCAAAGTCATGCCGAATGTGTATTCAGAAAAAGCCTAAACACCTCTGCAGACACATAGACCATTGAGTTGCAAATGAATTTCTTCCTGTGGACGTGACTGAAAGCACAGAGTTACCTGGTGGGAAAGTCAAACAAAGGAACCTGGAAAGTTACTTAAGGGGGGAGACAAGAAAAAGAGGGATCTCAGTTGGTTGAGATCAGCCTTTCGAGCTTCATCTGCATCATCATACCTTAGCAGCCAGAGAAGGGCTGCACCAAAGGAACTATGAAGTAAAGTCTTTTGGAGACTAAGACTGGTACCCAGCCAAGCTTTCTAGGGATGGGCGAACGCGGTTTGGAAGTTCAGAGTTCGAACCGAACTCGACCAGTTCGGTCGACCGAACCGAATTTCCGAACTCAACTCAATTTTCGAACCGAACCGAACTGAATTTCCAAACTCGGTTCTGTTCGCCCATCCCTAAAAGATACTATTCCATTTAGTTCAATGGGATTTGAATTTCTGAACTCTGTTCAGAAGTTCGGAGTTCGAAATAAACTCGAATAGTTTGGTCGACCAAACCAAACTTCCAAACCGAACTCGATTTTTGAACCGAACCGAACCGAACTGAATTTCCAAACTCAGTTCTGTTCGCCCATTCCTAAAGCTTTCCATCGCTGTCTGTGACATGAACTGAAATGTCTTTGGACCTTGATTAGGGTAAGTCTAAGTCAGGTGAATTCAAGTACAGATAGGAATGCGTTATTGATTATGTTATTTTGATTTCTGCACTCTCGAGTATAATCTTGTACTGCAGGCTTATTCATGATTTATTCATTAAACTTCTTTTAACTGAACTTAGTATAGTGCAGTGGAATTGCTAATCCTAACATTGGCAGGACACAGTTTAGGGTTAATTCTGTGTTTACAAACACAGACGAACCTAGAGAGAAACAGTCTGTGCTGGGAAACCCTGTGGATGAAAAGGTGACTAGAAGGTTCACCCGTTGCAGGCTCAATCAGTTCTAGAGAGAGAGCTGGTCCAGTGAGAGCTGCAAGCCAGGGAAACTGAGTCATGACAGCCTAGAGTGGGGGAGTGAGCCCCCAATCCTATGAAACTTCTCCACATCATTAAGATACAGTGATGGGGGAAATTGTCTCTCCTGTGGGCCACTTTGGAAATTAGTACAAGCTCCACAAGCCATACAGAAATTGTGAGGGAGGGCACTTCCAGGGTGTACTGAGGATGAAGCAAAGATAGTAAGGGTCCATATCATGGATCTATGCCATTGACCCATCCTTTGTCCTTGAGTGCATGCAGACCTGGTGCAAGGATTTTTGCCACCCAAGGTGCCCATCCCCAATTCAGCCACACAGCTTATATCAGCAGTAACAGCAGCAACAGCATCTGTATCTGGTAGTAGCCGAGACAGAGCTGAGCCAGCCCTGGTCCTGGCCCCACACCACAGCTGACCAGTCGTGCCAAAAACTGCAGTGGGCATCATTCCAGACCAGACCCAAGGATGTGTCCCTCTGGTTGCAGTTTAAGAGTATGGCTGAGTTTAGAGCAAGTGTTCTCATTCTGCAGGAAAATACCGACCTTTTGGGAGCACTTGCAAGTGTTCATCGGTATTACATCATTCTCCAGTGATTTTACACTTCTGCCATTGTCGAAATCAGCATTTATTATTTTTGTCATTTCCCATCAATTTAATCACTTACTAGTATTTTTCATCATTTTTGTAATTTTCATCACTTTTTGTCACTTGTTATAACTTTCTGGCAGCACTTTTATGGCACTTTATGGCCCTTTTATGGTCCATTTACAGCAATATCCAGCACTTCCCTGGCACTTAGCTGGCACTTTTGTATCTCCACAGCCCACATGGGTACATGCAGGGCATACATGGGGCTTGGGTCGGTCCTGTAAAAGCTCTGTTCAACTGACCAAAAATAATGACAAATGGTGAAAACAGCAGAAAAGTCGGTAAGTTTTCATATTGTGCAAATGAAGATGAATGACCTGTTTCTGATGGAAACAGCATTCACCACGATTTGTTGTTTCAGGCCTAGTTAATAAGAGACACCACAGCAGCCATACTGGTTTACCTGCCTTGCTTTCTGGAAAGCAGGGCATGGGGACGGACTGGGCACTCGTGGTGGCCAGGCAGATTCAAGGACAGGTGTCCCGAGAAGAAAGGACTTCGTAAAGGATACTCTGGGCTGAGTCAAGGCCAAGGGCCTCTTTTAAACATGACAAAAATGGACTCTTATAAGTGCTCAAGATAATTCTGGGTGTTATAAATGCTGGCTTTTTGTAATATGTGGACACATTATTCCCCTCTTATGCAGCAAGTTCTCACAGTCTTGTAAGACCACATTCTCACTGGGCAAAATGAGCATCATTTGCCTCCGGGAAAAACTCTGGGAGCATTTGTCTCAGAGAAAAATTCCAGGATGCAAATGCTGTGCATGTTTAGCCTGGTAGGAAAGCAAACCCATGCGGCTTTGCCTCTGAACATGTGGAGGTTACACAGCTGGAAAATCATGCTCTGTAACCACTGCATGTTCAGAGGCAAAGCTACAAGGGTTTGCTTTCCAGCTAGGCTAAACACACACAGCATTTGCATCCCGGAATTTTTCTCTGAGACAAATGCTGCACGTTGCCCAGTGAGAATGCGGTCTAAGAGTCACATCTGGTGGGACTTACAAGGCTGCGAGATCTCACCGTACCAAAGGGAAATAGTGGGCATTTTTACACACACCTTAAAGTTCCAGATTTTTCAATCTTCTGGGTTTACAAGTCCACAAGTAAGTTCCGATGCATTTTTCACACACACACTTCACTGAGGCAGTTCCTGGATGCATTCTTCATACAAACACTGCCCTAAGGCAACCTAAAGTAGCCACAGCTGTAGATGTGACATGCTGCCATGGAAACCAAGTGACCACAGCTGCCTGGAGGAAAGCAGTTTACCAGGAGAATGTTTTACACACAAAAGTTCTTGTAGAAGTTCTATGCAGAAGTTCAAAGAGCCAGATGTTTAAGATCTGGGTGAGTGATTTAGACACACAGAAAGTTCAGGATGTAACAGCAAACATGCAGGAGAAATGTATGTGTAAAAACACCCAGTGTATTCATGCATTACAAAACTCCAGCATTTATAGCACCCGGGATTATCTCGAGCACTTATAAGAACCCATTTTTGTCACATGTAAAAATGACCAAGGGGAAGGGACAGTGCCAGCCAATGGCTGGAGAAGAGCCATCATCTGGAGCCTTGGGGTCTGTGGGGCTGGACAGCTATTAGCGGGACAGTTCTTGAATGGTTCTGCTCTTTCCTGAATGGGAGAACCCAGTGCGTGGTCCTGGGGGAGTTCTCATCTCCCCCCCCAGGGTCTCAAGTGTGGGGTTCTGCAGGGTTCCATTCTATCCTCTCTCCTGCTCAATGTGTACCTGCAGCCTTTGGGGGAGGTTGTCAGGGAGTTTGGGGTGAGGTGTCATCAATATGCTGATGACACCAAGCTATATTTCTCATTTTCATCTAACTAAGGCCCGGCAATCTCTGTGCTTACCCAGTGTTTGTCAGCTGGGGGGAGGGATTGGATGAGAACAAGTCGCCTGAAATTAAATCCTGACAAGACGGAGGTGATGTTTGTTGGGAAAGTCAAGGGAGTGATGGTCCCCATCATTGATGGGGTCTGTCCTCCCTTGGTTTCTCAGATCCGGAGTCTGGGGATGCTCCTGGATATACAGTTCCGCTTGGATGTCCAGGTGGCAGCTGTGGAAAAGGGAGCATTTCGCAAGTTACATCTGGTGCATTGGCTTAGGCCGTATGTTTCAGACTCGGACGTGGCCACAGTCATCCATGCTTTTATTACCTCGAGACTCGACTACTGTAATGCACTCTACATGGGGCTACCCTTGGGGCTGGTTCAGAAGCTGCAGCTAGTGCAGAATGTGGCGTCCCATCTCCTGACTGGGACGGGCCGAAGCGAGCACATTACACCAGTGCTTCACTCTCTGAACTGGCTGCCGATAGTTTTCTGGGCCCAATTCAAGGTATTGGTGTTGACCTTTAAGGTCCTAAATGACTTGGGCCCCACCTACCTGCAGGACCCTCTCACCCTCCGGGTCCTGGATTGGGCACTGCGGTCAATGTCTACCATGAGGAGGGCGTTCTCTGTGGCTACGCAGTGACTGTGAAACTCCCTCCCATTGGAGGTCCACTTGATTACCGACCTCCTCTCTTTCCATAGACAGTGTAAGACCTGGCTGTTCCACCGGGCCTTTATCGAGGGAGATGGGGTGGGTGGGGTGGGTTAGGGTGGGTATGGGCTTTTTAGGTTGTTTAACTGTCATTTTATTACTGTGTATTTTAATATGTTTTCAATATTTTAAAAATGTTTTTAGCTGCCCTGAGATGCCTGAGGCAGGAGGGGGCAGCATATAAGTTTTAATATTAATGAATTAAATAAATAAATAAATAAATAAAGGGTGCCGATCTTATACGCAATTTACTTGTAAATTACATTTTTGGCTTTAACATCTTTGGCCATTTTTACAGGGACTTGGGTAGGTGGTGGGATGGGTGTGTGACAGTGGCGGGTGTAGGTTTGTGTGTGCTCGCTTACATGGACACACACACCCTACACCTACCAACACCCATCTCCACCCACGGAGCTTCCTCTGTTCTGTTGGAGGACTCCATAGGTGGAGATGAGTGCGGGCTGGTGTGCGGTGGGTGTTGGTGGGTGTGCAGCAGGAGCATGCATGCACAAACACCCGCTGCCCATGGCATTTACACAGGCACACACCTGCTGCACACCCATCCCCCCACTTACCAGCAGCCATTTACACAGACTTCCCCCCTGTCGCACCCCACCTGAACACCGAGCGGTGGGGGGGGGGGGCAGTCCATGTACAAACGGTCTTTGTGTTCCAGTTTGTTTACATTAAATTTGGCAGGACTGTATCTTGGATTGTCAGGCTGCACATGATCTGGAGATTATAAGCCTATGCCAGAGATTATTTTATGTTCATCACTGTGGTACAAGATGTGCTTGTGATGCCAACTGGTCAGCAGAAATGTCATCCATGTATAGTTCTCTGCTGTGACCACCCCATCCCCTCTTCCACACTTGTTACTAGGAAGTTGGAAGTATCTGCTTAGAAAAGAGGCAATAAGGAATTCTCTTATGTCCTCTGTCACAATGTTGCAGGATGTGATTGTGATGGCAATTGGCCAGCCTGGATGTGTGACTCATGTCTCCTGATTGTTGGGATGCTTTCCCCTACCCTCTGCCTTGCTGTCTGAGGTTCCAGTTATGTTCCTTCTATGCCCACCTCAGAGCCACCCAGGATTTAATTAATTGATTAATTGATTAATTAAACAATTTTCTATCCTTCCCCTCCTGTTCCAGGCAGCCCAGGGCTGCTAACATACTAAAAACACATAAAAACACATAAAATCCATAACACTATAAAAGAGAAGGAAAACAGAACCAGAACAACCCCCCAGCCCTAACCCACACCCCTTTCCCTACACCCCATCTTCCTGGTGAAAATCCAGGTGGAACAGCCAGGTCTTACACATACAGCGAAAAGAAGGAAGATCTGGGGCCAACCGGGCCTCCACCGGGAGGGAGTTCCACAGCGTAGGTGCAGCCACTGAGAACACCCTTTCAATTTTGGCCCCCCTGGGCCACACAGGGGACCTTGAAAAGGGTACTACTGGTGGACCGCAGAGGTCACTCCAGGGCATGGGGAGTGAAGTGATCCTGCAGGTAAGTCGGGCCAAGGCAATATAGGACTTTATAGGTCAAAACTAACACCTTGAATTGGGCCCAGAAGACTATATCAGCAGCCAGTCCAGAGCCCAGAGCACCGATGTAATGTGCTCACGGTGGCCTGACCCCAAAAGGAAATGGGCCACAGCATTTTGCACTAGCTGCAGTCTCCTAACCATCATCTTGGGTAGCCCCACGTAGAGTGCATTGCAATAGTCCAATCTCGAGGTAATGAAAGCATGGATCATAGTAGCCAAGCCAGGTCACTATTTGAAACATATGGCCGAAGCCGTCACACCAGATGTAATTGGCAGAATGCACTCCTCATCACAGCCTGCACCTGGAGGTCCAGGCGTTGCTGCGGATCGAGGAGCATGCCCAGACTGCAAACCTGGAAAGCTAGCAGAGGAAAAATCCCATCAATGATGGGAGTCTCCACTTCCACTGCCTTACTTACTACCATCACCTCCATCTTGTCGGAATTCAACTTCAGTTGGCTTTCCATCATCCAGTCCCCTACAGCCGCAGACATTGGGTAAGCACCGAGACTGCCAGACCTCAGTAGGATAAAAAGGAGAGGTAGAGCTTTGTCATCAGCATATTGATGGCAGTGCACCCCATACCATATCATGACCTCACCAAGTGACTGCATATACACATTGAACAGGAGAGGGGACAGAATGAAACTTTGTGGGGCTCCACATGTAAAGTCTCAAGGGGACGAGAAACAGTCCCCGAGAACCGCACGCTGAGTTCTCCAGCCAGGAAGGAAAGGAGCCATTCAAAAATGATCCTGCCCACCCCGTCTCAGTCCCATAAGCGAGTTACCAATATGTCATGGTCAATGGTATCCAAAACAGCCAACAGATCAAACAGAATTAGTAGGATCGAACAGCCCTGATCCAATTCACAGCGAAGGTCGTTGACCAAGGTCACAAGTGCAGTCTCCGTGCTATAACCCGGATGAAAGTCGGACTGCGTAGGGTCCAGATAATCAGTGTGGTCTAGATGGCCCTGCAACTGATGATCTACTACATGCTCAATAACCTTCCCTAAAAAGGAAAGATTCGAGACTGGCCAGTGTCTGGAAAGGGAGTCAATGTCAAGTAATGTTTTTTTGAGCAGAGGCCGCACCACCACCTCTTTGAGGCAGCTCAGCACTCTGCCTTCCTGAAGGGAGGCAATGATCACTCCCACCAGCAGCAGCCCCACTGTCTCCCAGCTGGTCTTAACCAGCCAGGACGGGCAAGGGTCAAGTTCACAGAAAATAGCCCTGACAGTCCCAAGAACATCCTCTGCCTCAGCAAACGACACCGACTGGAATTGATCCCAGCAGGGCTTCCACAACCTCTGGTTCACCCATTGTAATAAGTGCGGCATCGAAGTCCTGGTGAATCCAAGTGATTTTCTCTGCAAAATAATCAACAAACATGTCACAGTGGGCACTAGATGACTTTAGGTGCAGGCGGAGGGAGGACCGACCAACCCCCTCATCAACTGGAAAAGCTCCACTGGACAAGATTTAGAAAAGGCTATACGAGCAGCAAAAAACTGCTTTTTTGCTGCCCTTACAGCTATGGCATAGGCAGGTAAAATAGCTCTATTTCGCAGTCTGTCGGCTTCAGCATGCAAATGGTGCCACTGTTGCTCCAACTGCCAGTGCCACCCCTCACATTTCAACAGCCTCAGGTCCTCCATAAACCACAGAGGCCTGAACAGCCATCACCAGGTGAGCAGACACCTAAGAGCCATCTGGTTGATGGCCTCCACCAACAAGGTGTTCCATAGCACCATGAGGTCATTGAGCGAGCCATTGTCAAGATCAGAAGGTATCGCCCCAAGAGCATTGTGGAAGTACTCAAGTTCCATTAGTTTCTTGGGGTGAACTATACAAATCAGTTCCACAGCCCTCCAGGGGCAGACATGCACCAGGAGACATGCTTGCAGGAGCTAATGATCTGTCCATGACAAGGGCTCTGCTGCTGACACCTCTCCCATCAATGGATCCCCCACCTCAAGGCCAGAGCAAAAATCAGGACCAAGGTATGTCCCCCATCATGCATGGGGCCGTTGTCAATTTGGGACAGACCCTTTGTTGCCATGGAGGCCATGAACTCACGCTCTGCCCCACCGATACCAGCATCAGCGTGAATGTTGAAGTCCCGCAAGACCAATGCCTTTGGGGAGCGCAACACGATGTCTGGAACCAGCTTGATCAGAACATGTAGGGATGCCACTGTACAGGAAGTTGCATGTTATTTTAAAATTTTATTTATTTATTTATTTATTAAAAATTTGTATCCCGCCCCTCCTGCCCACTGGCAGCCCGGGGCGTTGAACAGCATCAATAAAACAATAAAACAGTTTAAAACAGTTAAAAACACAATAATTCAGGGAGGAAAGACCCTACCCCCCCTCACCGAAAGCCTGGTGGAATAGCCAGGTCTAACATAAATGCCAAAATAGCAGGAGAGTAGGTGTGCCCCACGTCAGCAGGAGGTGTGCCCCACGTCGGGGGGCGTCTGTCACACCTGGGCCCCCTGGGCGATATGGCTCACCAGGGCATTCCAGATCCGTTTGGCATAACGGTACTCCCGGGGGTTCTCTCTGTTCACATGGAGGGGCACAGGACCAGGGGGCCGGTGGGGCTTGGGGTAGTCCAGGGCCGCCCCCTCGGTTTCACAGATATTGTGCAGCACACAGCAGGCACCGATCACCAGGGCCGAGGTCGAGACGGTGTAATCCAGCCGCCCAGCGACACTCCTCCAGTGCTGCTTGAGGGCCCCGAAGGCATGCTCCACCACGGTCCGGCTGGAGCACAGGTGGGTATTGTATAACACCTCCACGGGAGTGCTCAGTACAGGGTACACCTTCATCAACCAGCGGGTGAGGGGGTAGGCGGGGTCCCCAAGAATACAGGGGGGCATCGGGACCCCCTCGGTCCACCTCATGCCCATGTCCGTGAAGTCCCCCCGGAACATCCAGGCATAGAAGGGGGAGGTGGTCATGATCCTGGCATCGTGACTGCGGCCAGAGTTGCCCGTGTAGATGTCTATAAACCGGCCCCGGTGATCCGCCACCCCCTGCAGGTGCAGGGAGTAGTAACCATGCTGGTTCACGTACTCCAGGGCCTCCCCAGCGGCCGGGCGGAGGATCTCGATGTGGGTGCCGTCCATGGCTCCCATGCAGTTGGGAAAGCCTCCGGTCGCGAAGCCCGCCATCATGGCCCCCTGGTCCACTAGCTGGATCGTTCTGTCCAGGAGCATGTCCTCCACCGCCTTGCACACAACCCGCACGATGCAGGCGACAGTGCTGACCCCCACCACGAAGTGCTGGGACACCGACCGGCAAGAGTCGGGGGTAGCGAGGGCCCAAACCCCTATGGCCACCCGCTGAACCATGGGGATGGGGTCCTGCATGGAGGTGTGCTCTCGCTCCAGCCAGCATGTGAGGAGCTCCGCTATGTGGAGCAGGGTGCTCTTGCTCATTCTGAAGTGGGCCCTCCAGTCTTTCTCTTCCCATTGGGCCATCACCCTCGCTGACCATGCCTGTGGGCGCTCTGTGACCCATAGGGATCTGGCTATGGGCATAGAGAGCAGGGCTGCCCTGCGCAGGGTCTCCCTCACCCAGAGGAGGCGCCTGGCAGCACAACGGAGCAGTGCCCTGGCTCACAGCCTGCCAATCCGCCCCAGAGACTCACAGCGCCCTGAGTCGCGCCCAGGCTCTCCAGCATCCGTGTTGGGCCCGGAGGCCCCATGCTACTGCATGGGCCTGGGCAACCCACACCCGGGCGGCCAGTTCAACCTCCACCGTCTGGAGGCGCAGCTGCTCGGTGTGGTCATGGAACCACTCCACTGCGAGCGTGAGGAACATCCAATAGGCAGCTGCCCTCTCGCGCTCCATGGTGGTGGGGCCCACTGGGGGGGCAGTGCTTTTATACAGTGCCTGTGAAGGCAGGCCTTTCCAGGGGGCGGGCCCCTGCCCGGCCATGGGCCTCCCGGGGGGGGCTGGGGCATGGGTGCGTGCAATTGGGTGCACCGGCAGGCAGGCCACCTGGTCTCACTCCTGCATGGGCGCATGGTTCTGCACGCTCCCAGGACAGCTGCATTCCATCAGCCCTCTGCACCGCCAGCCCAGCCCCCCTCCCCCCACTGTTTGCTGCAGGATGGCCTTGAAGGTGCGATTAGCCGGACAGGGAGATCGCTGTTGTGTTCTGAAGCTGTTGTGTCCGCGCCCCATGCCTCGCTCTGTTGTGCTACAATGTTGCAGTTTGCAGCCGCATTGCCTGTACTCGGGACCCCTCGATGCCCCTCCTGGCCCTTTAGGGTGTTTTTGCTGCCGGGGCTCTGTGTCATTCTCCCTGTGGTGCCGGACCATGGCTGACTGCCCATCCACGGGGCTCCCACTCCCCTGCCCCCCTGGGGCCCCCCATATCTGGACGTTTTGCGAGACCATGTCTCTGTGTGACCTGTGGCATACCCCGGCTGTGCAGCTGCTCCTGGGCACCCCGGGCAGCCATGCGGGCACCTATGAGAGCATAAGCTCTGGTCTCCATTACTTCAGCTATGAGGTGAGCACTTGAGATTTCTGGCTGCATACGGAGGCCCTGGGGCTTGTTCAGTTCCCTGAGGGGCGCATCCTGGACCAGCGGTGCTCCCATGTGCCCTGGACCGGGGCAGAGACCGTGTCAGTGCTGGTGGTGTGGGGTTTGAGTGCCTTCACGGAGTGCCTTGCTGTGGGTGGCCCTGCCTTGGCTGTGACCTACTTTTCCTGTGTTCATGGGGCGCGTGGGTACCAGCGCAACCGTGGGGCGGTGTACCACCAGCTGCTGGAGCTGGGACATCTTCCTTGGCCCCGTTCCTCTGCCTGCTGTGTGCTGGAGCCTTCCGTGGCAGAGCTGTCAGTCCTGCTGGGGGTGTGGGCCTGTGTAGACGTCCAGCTGGCTCTCACCATGCCTGATCTGTTCGAGGCCTACTATCTGATCGTGCACCACATGTGCGTGCAGGGGTACCACCGGGGCTTGCTCCATTGGCCCCACCTGGTTCACCAGGTGGGGCACCCGGGCCCCGGGCCTGCTGTGGCCCATGTCCAGCTGCCTGTCCGCATCCATGGGCGCTGCCACCTGCTATGCCCCCCCCCATCTTGGGTGCTTGTGTGACCGACTGGGCCATGGTGCTGCCCGGGGGGGCGGTTCGTGGCGTTGGACCTGGAGCACCTCTCCGCCTGTCCTGGCTGCCCTCCCTGTGGCCCTCTCTGACTGTGGGGCCCGCGTTCCCCTCCTGGACCATCTCCGCTGGACTGGCTGTGCCTTGCGGGGCCCCATCGTGCCTTGGACCTGGGGTCCTTCCCCCCCCCCTTTCTGAGACTGCCTGTGTTGCTGTGGGGGAGCCTCTGTAGACTGTGGTGCTGTGGGGGTGGGGGGTTGCTGCAGCCTGTGTCCTGCCCTGCCCCTGTGCGGTGCCCCCCCTCTTCCGTGTCCCCCCCTGCTCCCGTTGTTCCTTGTGCTTTGTCCTGCCACCCCTGCCCCCCCTTCTCAACCTTTCCCTTGGGTGGGTGCTCCTGCGTGTGCGTGTGCGTGTGCGTTTGTATGCCCGGGCATGTGGTCGTGCTGTGTGTTGCGCTGTGGGACCGCTGTGTGTGTGTGTGCACCTGCTGAGTGCGGTACCTGTCGGCCGCTTCTCCCTCTTCCCCCCTCCCTTCCCGTTTCCCTTGTGTGGGCATTCCCTTGTATGCCTTTAGGCTTCATTTGCCCTCAGGCGGCCATGTCTGTGTCCCTCCCCGGCCCAGTGTCTTCTGGGAGTTTTGACCACGGCCGGGGATGGGCGTCACATCTGTTGCGCTGCCCCGATCCGTGATGTGTCGGCCCGATTCCCGGTCATGGTCCTGGTCCCGTCACGTCTGTTTGGGGCTTTTCTTGGCCCTGCGGCGTGGTTGTTTTATTCACCCGCCCCGGGGATCCACTGTGGTGAACCGCCCACCCATAACATCTGATATCACCCATAGTTTCATTTATTTAGATTAGATTAGACAGATTTTGGTTTTATTTTTAACCCCTCCCTGTGTTCTTTCTCCCTACCCACCATTGAATCCTTCCCTCCTCCCGCTATATAGTCCATCCCTGATTCCCTTCCCCTGTTTTTGCATTTATTAGAGTAGGATTAGATTGATTTAGTTTTCATTTCAGTTTTGTACCCTCCCTGTGTTGTTTGTTGTGAGCTGTCTGTGTCCCGCACCCCCCAACATCCCTGTAGATAGATAGATAGATAGATAGGTAGGTAGATAGGTAGGTAGATAGATAGATAGATAGATAGATAGATAGATAGATGTAGGAGTTAGCTTAGTTATAGAGATAGATAGAGATAGTGTGTAGTGATTCAGTTTTAATAGTTTATAGTGTGTTTGTAGGACTAGGCCTTTGTAGATATAACATTCCATTTAGTTCCATAGGGACGCTCTGGATCCCCAAGGGATGCTGAAAGTCACTGTAATATATATATAATAATGAGAGGAAAGTGATTGTGAACAGAGATTTATTTATTTACTAGCTAGATGTTTCGGCTTCCACCTTCATCAGTAACTCAGTTAATTTTTGAACTGTAGTGTGCTGTGAGCCAAGCTGACAGTTCCAAGAACACTGACGGTAGAAAGGTTCTAAAGTGTGACATCAGATGTAGTTATTCTTACAAGAAAAAATAGGTTCAGGTATTGTCCTCTAAGTTGAGGCCATTGGGTGTTAGGGTATCAAGCCTGTAGATCCAGAAGTTCTCCCTGGCATCTAGTAGCTTTGGGGTGGAGGGTTTTTCTATAGGGAAGATTTCCAGGTCCGAGAGAGTGTGATCTGTTGAGTTAAAATGCCTTGCCACAGGTTGTTCCAATTTCTTTGTTACGATAGCTGATTTGTAGTTTCTGAACCGGGTACGGAGGTCCGTGGTAGTTTTCCCAACATATTGTATATGACAATCAGGATGTTTGTATTGTATCACATATATGACATTGCTTGACTTGCAGGTGGTGTTCTGTTTGACGTAGTAGGTCCCACCAGTTGTTCTGCTTCTGAATGTGGTTGTTTCTTTAAGATGGATACAAGTGATGCAACGTTAGGATTCACAGTGATGAGATCCAGGGTTGATGACAGGTGATTTTAATTCAGATCTTACAAGTAGTTTCCGTAGGTTAGGCAGCTGGCGAAAAGCCACAAAAGATGAATGGTTGATGACTTTTTGAAGACGTGGTGAATTCGTAACCAATGGGTAGCTTTCTTTAATTGCCAGGTGCTATTGAAGAGATGCTGGGTGAAAATCTACTACAAAAGGGATGCGGTGTTCTTTGTGAGTATGAGTCTCCCCGTTGTGGAGGAAGGATTCCCTTTCTAGTATGGATGCCCGGTGGATGTTGTAGTCTATGACATTGGAAGGATAGCCCCTAGTGAGAAGATGCTTCTTGAGTTCTTTGCTTCGTTGGTGGTAATTCACGTTGTTGTTACAGATGCGTCTAATCCTCAGAGCCAAGCTATAAATTATGTTCTTCTTTATGTATCTTGGATGACAAGAACTCCAATTCAAGTAAAGGTGAGCATCTGTAGGTTTGCTGTATAAATCTGTGTTAATTAACTAAAATGAATTAATTAGTTAATTAATTAAAAAAGACCTGAACACACCTCTCCACTCTAGGGCTTCAAACGGACCAACCAACAAACGTAACCAAGTATTATATATCACAACTTGGCTTCCCAAGGCTTCCCCCCATGCGACGATCTCTCTATGAGAGCGGGCAGTGCACCTGCCGATGCCCGCTTATGCTTCTTCCAGACTGCCACAGCCTCTCTCTCTCTGGCATATCCACACAGGCACAAGCCCTGCCCCTCCTGGGGGGCTGTCTGCAAGTTGAGACCCTGCTGGCACATCTTGGGACTAATACGCTCCATGTGATACTGCTGTCAGGTAGGGATCTGATGAGATTCTGCCACCTGCCAGGAGCAGCACAGAGGGATAAAAGACTGGGCAGGACAAACAAAGCTGGCAACAAATATAACTTTTATAAAAACATTTGAAAAAACATTACAACTTTTGAAAACAAACATTAATAAACAAACAAAGGAAAATAAATTAGGGGTCTGTGGGCCTGTCCACCGGAATGTGGGGGAAAGGAGAAAGGAGTATGTGGGACCGAGGGGTGGGCACGTCCTCCTCCACCTTGTACTCATGTTGCTGGGGAACGTCCAGGGCCCTCGCCAAGGATGCCTTCCATTTGATGACCAACTAGCAGAAAAGTTCGAGGGCATCCTTCTCAGTATGGAGGTGCTCCACGTATGCCTCAGCCTTGCGCTCCCTTACTTGGAGCTCCTTGAACCGTTCCACCAGTCGGTCCTCCATGGTGCAGGCTTGGACCCTTAGCCCATCAATATATTTCTTTGTGGGCCTCTCAAGCTGTGCCCGAAAGACCCTTGCCTCATGGGTCTCCTCCCTGGGGGCTGGAGACTCCTTAGCGGAGCTGGAGGGGGAAGGGTTGTGATGGCGGTGCTTCTGCCGGGCCTTCCCCCCTTCCTGAGCGGGCTGTTCCTCCCTGGAGTCCCTACTGCCACTGCACCTTCTAGCCCTAGAAGGACCACGTGTCACCTAAATTTGGTGGACGTTTTCCACATGGGCGATGAGCCCAAATGTGGTCCCCTGCGGCCCCCTTATTATCTTTTTGTCACAGAGCTAAAGAACATAAAAAGATAGGAACATAAGAAGTGCCATACTGTGTCAGACCAGTGGTCTATCAAGCCCTACCTGCATTCTGTCTCCACAAGTGGGTGGCTGGCCAATCTCTCTCCCTGCGGGGGACTTCCTAACAGGTCATAGGGCAATCCATTCCCTGTTGTTCCAGCCCCCGTGCCTTATCTTGCATTCGGCAAAGCCACCTTTCGGGGTATAGAAGTACCACCAGACCACAGACCTCGTCGGCCTGGTTTCAAGTGGCTCCTGCATCTGCGACCTCCGCCGTGATGGAGTTCTGGGCCTGGCACCAGTGGCGGCATCATCATCACCCTCTCTGAAACAGGAACACATAAACAACACCAAAATAATATCATGCATTTATGGTGCTGCCCTGGCTGGCACATGTCTGGGTGGGTGCTTCGGCTCATGCCTGACTGCTGGAAGAGCCCACCCCACCCTCTCTCTCTGGCATAGTCAGAAATAAGACACGTGCAAATCCTGCCCATCCGCTGCCACCCGCAGATGCCCACTGTTTGTGTCTTACTGCCAACCACACACCCGCACGCCAGTGAGTTCATTCTAAAGGGTAGTATTCTTCTTGTCCTCAAAGTTATATGGAACAATAAACAAAAATAAATTTTACAAACCTGGCAGCAGTGACACCTCCTGTGCTCTCTTCCTCCTCTGGCGAGGAACTGACCTCCACCCCATCAGATGGTCTAGGCTGGGCCTCTTCCTCCTCCACCTCCTCCTCCACCTTCCTCATCTTCATTTTTCTTTTATTCTCACACTCCATCTCACCTCAACCAAACCAAACCACACAGCCATAACACACACACATATACACACACAATCTCACAACACTTTTCAACACTTTTCACACAACCCAGACAGACACCACAAGAACACACACAATCGAAATACCGTTTCCATTTTCCGTTTTTTGACACGATCACGGGACCAAATGATATTGATACCAATACCAATAACGATAATGAAAATAAAATCTTTGAAATTGGTATGGATATTGCCAATAATGAAAATGACATTGCAGTCTTTGCCAGCCTATCTGAGTGCTCTGCCAAGGTCCCAGCCTGCCTTCCCTACTGCCTCTCATGCCACGCTGCCTGTCTGCCCTCCGAGGTTCCAAAGCTCAAAGCCTGCCACAGTCTGCCTGCCTTCTGCTCATGCCACGCTGCCTGTCTGCCCACCCTGTGGGCAAAGCTCAAACCCCGCCCCAGTCTGCCTGTCTCTCATGCCAAGGTGGCTGTCTGCCTGTCCTGGCAACCATGGGTGATGTCCTCCACTGGCCTGGTAATCCCGCTGCTGCTGTTTGCTGGTCCATGGGTACTCTTCCCTGGCCAATCCAAATGTGCCCAAGCAATCCTGGTGCTGCCGTCTGCTGCTGTATGGAAGCTCTTCCTTGGCAAATCCTACCATTGTGGCTCCATGGGTGCTGTGCACAAGCAAATCCTGCTGCCAATGCTGCCTCTGCTGTGCCACGGGTACTGCTACTGGGCAATCCAATGTCTGCTGCTGCTCCCAATACCACCTCTGCAGTGCCACGGGTTTTGAACCCGGGCACTCCAATGTCTGCTACTGGGTGTTCACATGATTCACCACTGGGCAAGACTTGACCAACTGGCAGTAGAGCTTCTTGAGTTCTGTTGAGTACGAGCCAAGCCTACAATGCCCGGCCAAGTGGGGGTGCTGCCAGACACCAAGCCCTGGCCGGGCCTCTCCTGCTGCTCCACCCATGACAGCTAGCTGCAAGCTCCTCTTGGCTATTTCCTCACCTGCCTCAATGATGATGCTGGATACCTCCTCTAAGTCCAATTAGCTATCTGTGACCAACAGGAGCAGAGCCAGCTGTCTCTGGGCCATGCTGTAAGCGAATAAGGACCCTCCATTTGCAAGCTGTCATTCCACCGTATCAAGAAGCAGCCACTCCAGCCCCAGGACCCACTGTCAGGGTTCTGGGGTCTACATTACAGGAAGGGAGGGCTGTCCATCCACATCATCCAGAAGCTGCCACTCCAGCCCCAGGACTCACCGTCAGGGTTCTGGGGCCTACGTTCCAGGCAGGGATGGCTGTCCATCCACTTCATTCAGAAGCTGCCACTCCCGTCCCAGGACACACCATCAGGGATCTGGGGTCGTCATTCCACTCACAGGTAACTGTCATCCTACCATATTAAGAAGCAGCCACTCCAGCTCCAGGACCCACTGTTAGGGTTCTGGGGACATCATTCCGCTCACAGAGAGCCTTCAGACAACCATATGAAGAAACAGCCACTCCAGCCCCAGGACCCACCGTCAGAGTTCTGGGGTCTACATTACAGTCACGGGGGGCTGTACATCCACATCATCTAGAAGCTGTCACTTTAGTCCAAGGACCCACTGTCAGGGTTCTGGGGCCATCATTCCGCTCACAGGGAGCTGTCATTCCACTGCATCAAGAAACAGTCAGCCACTCCAGCCTCAGGTCCCACCCTCAGGGTTCTGGGGCCTATGTTCCAGGCAGGAAAGAGGCCTGACCAGGGCTTGGTGGCTGGCACAGCACCCATATGGGGTCGGGCATTGCAGGCTGGCATCCTACTCGCCAGATCTCAACCAACTCTTCTGCAAATTGCCTGGTGATCATTCACGCAATTCTGCAAATTGCCTTGCCCGGTGGTGATCCACATGGCCAGCCAGCCACGCCTGCTGTGATGTTGACTAGAAATGGAGAACCCAGCCAGCATAGAGCAAGCAGAACTGGAGGACTGCTGCTGCTGGGTCTCTGATGGCCTTCCATGCCACCACGGGCACCCCCAGGGGCCAGGTGCCGAGCCTGCCTGCCAGGGCAACCCGGGGTTTCAAGCACCAAGCTTTCCTGGTCTCTGCTACTGCTGATGCTGGGTCTCTGATGGCATGCCATGCTGCCACGGGCACCCCTGGGGGTCCCTGAAGCGCCCCAAGTCTCGCGGTGTGTCCGAACTCCTCCGAACGTTCAACTGAACTGAATAACTGAACCGGAATGAAACTAGCGGAATGAAAGCCTCTGCCATGCCATACCGCTAATTTCAGAAATGCTGTTTCCGGCAGAAATAGCTACTGCTGCGACATTCTGCTACAGCCCTACTCCACCAGTCAGATTCCTCCCTCCCATCTGATCCACCCAGTTGGTGAGGGAGATACCCACCCCCCTAAACCCACCATCCCAATTCCTCTCACCAAGTGGGATTTACACACACACACCAAGGACCTTTTCCTCCCTCACACTGAGGGAAAGGTCCCTCCCCCTCCCTAACCCAATCCCACTCCATCCTCCTGCTCACTGGGGAGGACATTTTCCCAGTAACCTCCCGACAAAAAAATATAAACTGAAATACTCCCCCTTCCCCAAAACAACCTCCCCTCAAAAACCTTCCCTTACTTGAACTGGCGACCCCACCACCAGAGTCCACCCAGACCTCCAAGGTCCCACTAAGGGCCTCACCTAAGGGCCCTTTGGTGCAGCCCTTAGGTACGTGACTGCGGCACTGCCAGGCAGCATGTCGCTAATCAACCCCAGTTCTGGAAGTCTGTGGAGTTTCCCTTCCCTGCCCCCTCTCCTCCCATAGGGGAAGGGGGAAGATGTCACCTGAAGCCGGGTACTCAGTGTCAAGGACTGGTTCCTGAAAGCTTGAAACATGTAGTAAGGGAGGCAATCTCATCTCTGTCCCAGCCAAGGTGTCTTTGAAATGTCAAGCCAATTGGCCAGAGCATATATCTGTCATCTCTGCTATTTGGCACAGGGTGATTTCAGACATTACGGGTGCCCGATTCACCACAGTGGATTCCCAGCAGTGGTGAGCTGGCTAACCACCCCCCATGGGCAAGAGAGGCCCCAAACAGACATGATGGGAGCAAGACCACGGCAGGGAATTGGACCGGCAGATCATGGCTCAGGGCAGCGCAAAATACATTACGCCAATCCCGGGCTGTGGTCAAAGCACCCAGAAGGCACCGGGGAGGAGCGGGAGGCAGACATGGCCAGCTGAGGGCAAAGGAAGCCAAAAGGGCCCACAGGGAACACCCACACATGGGAAATGGGAAGGGAGGGGGAAGAGGGAGGAGAACTGCCAAGGCAGCACACACACAACAAGCACAGGGAAAATGAGGTCACAGTGGAACACACAGCACAAACACATGCCCGGGTGCACACACACCCACACGGGAAAATAAGGGAAGGGGGAACACAGCGGGCCGGACAAGACACATGGCACAATGGGCAAAGGGGGGAGGAAGGGGGCCGGGGACAGAGAGGAGAGGGGGGGAACCCACCCAGGGGCCAGGGCAGGACACGGGGGACGACACCCAGAACAGCACATCCTGCACAGGCACCCCCACAGATACACAGGCAGTCCTGGAACAGGGGGACCCCCAGGGGCAGAGCACAGGCACAGGGGGAGGCCACACAGACCAGGGAGCAGACCAGGAATGGTCCAGGAGGCTGTCAGGGAACCCATGCGCCGGCGAGGGTGCAATGGATGGGAAGGAGGATGCCGGGAGGTGCAGTCCAGGGGCCCCAGAACCCCACGGTCACAGAGTTGCCAAAGGGGGCAGGGGGGAACAGGCACAGGAGGGATCAAGGTCAGACCAGGAAGGACAGCAGCACCAGGGGTGCTGGGAGCAGGCTCAGTGTTCAGGAGACAGCCACAGGAGATGGCAGCCACGGAGGGGAACACCAGCTGCAGAGGCGGATGGGGGGCCCCGTGGAGAGGCCACAGAGCCACAGGCAGGGGCAGTGGGACCCCAGGAATCAGCCAGCAGAGCAGCAAGCCAGGGACATCATGGAGGGAGTGGGCAGCAACCTGCAGCAGCGGGGCAGAGACGGGAGCTCTCAGCGGGGCCAGCATCCAGGGCCTGGAAGGAAAGGGGGGCCTCATAGCCAGCTTCAGGGGGCCACGAAGGGGCCTGGGGCTGGGTGGCCCACCAGGTGCATGAAGTGGGGCCACTGAAGCACTGAAGCATATCCCAGAACAGACATGTGCTGGGTGATGAGGTAGTATGCCCAGGGCCCCGATTCTTCTGCAAAAAAATTTCTGAAATTCTGCGACCCAAAATGGAAAATTCTGCGACCCAAAATGGAAAATTCTGCGACCCGAAATGGAAATTCTGCGACCCGAAATTCTGCGACACCCACCCACGAAGCAAAGCACATGGCAAAGCAGCAAACCCACCCACGAAGCAAAGCACATGGCAAAGCAGCAAACCCACCCACGA
>QEPC01003981.1:1587282-1622587 GCA_003113815.1 Sphenodon punctatus
GAGACGCAACAGGAAGTTGTGCTGATGTGACCTGCTTTATAAAGGCCGCGCAAGCCCCTGATTGGCTTGCGGCCTGAATAAAGCAGGTCACCATTGGCTGGACGCCAAGGAAGGGAAATCCCGCGGGGATTTCCCCATTTTCTGCGAGAATCCTGCCTAGGGCAGGATTCTGCGCAAATTACGCGATTCGCGGAAGCGCGGATGGCTAGGGGCCCTGAGTATGCCTCAAAGGGATCCTGCACATCGAGGCCCACCTGCACATTCAATTGGGACCACACACCAGCCAGCGCCAACACCTCTGCTTCAGAGGGCTCTGACAAGCCATAGTCATCAACTGGGGGCCACGGAAGGTGACCCAGCTCCAACAGGCGGTGATAGATCGCCTTGAGGGACCACTGGTAACCTCGGGTCCCGTGAACACAGCCAAAGAAGGACACAGCCAGGGCAGCACCACCACCACCCTGCTAGACAGGCCGTGTAGGCAGCCAGGCTGCACACAGAGAGGGTGGACATGGTCTCCACTGCTGACCACTCCACATGTGAGCACCTGATCTCTGGGATGCGCCCATCAGGAAAGTGACACAGGCCTAGTGTCTCCGCATGCAGCCGGCAGTCACGGGCACTCACCACATAGCCATAGTACCGCAGCCCAGAGCTCATACTCTCATAGGCACCATTGAGGCTGTCTGGGCAGCTCAGGAGCAATTGCACAGCCAGGGAATGCCACAGGTCACACAGGACCATGGTCTCTCAGAAGGTCCAGTTATGGGGGGCCCCGGGGATGCTGCGGCCCGGGAGCCCTGGGGAAGAGCGGCCAGCCATGGTCCAGCAAGTGGTGGATGCTAAGTGCAAGGAACGGAGGGTCCGACAATCCCTGGAGGGACAGGAGCGGAAGCAGGGGAGCTCCAAGGCCAAGCGATAAGAGCACAGGCCGCAACATTGTAAAGCTACAGAGTGAGGCATGGGGTGCAGACCCAGCCCAGCTGCTGCAACAGAGCACATGGACAGGACAGCCTACACACTAAGCAGGGTGGTGAGGACAACAGGCAGCTGACACCAAGAGGTGGGAGGTGATGACAGAAGGAATGCAGCTGCTGCCCGCACATGCCCGGGTGAAGGCAGGACCATTCGCCAGGCCCCCTGCAGGGAAGACAGGTGCATGCATTGGGCCACCCATGGCCTCCCCGCCCTGCTCTCCCTGCAGGAGCTGGGCTTGCCAACCTGGGGGTGGCCAGGGCGACCCGGGGCCCCTAGCCCAGTTGGTAGGGTGCGACCAGGGGGCGGGGCTACACAGGCCCCATCCTACACAGGCCCCACAGGTTCCCACCCACCTGGGGCACCATTCACTATGGAGCTGGGGCGGTTGGGCACCTGCGGGATGCACCTAGCCATTTGTGCGGAGTGGTATCACTCGCACACTGACCTCCTGTGTATCCAGACTGCTGAGGTGCACCTGGCCACCCAGCTGTGGGTGTGCATGGCCAGGAGTGCTGCCAGAGCCCAGAGATCCCACCACAGGTGCAGGCGCTCCCTGGCCCACCTCAGGACCCAGAGGATGTCTGGGGAAGCCCGACAAGCCTTCCTATGCACCCGGCGGTGGGCTGCTGCACTCCGCAAGGTGGCCAGCCAGCTCCAAGGGTGGAGGGAGACCATGGGGCATGCAGCCCTGCTCGCTATGCCCATTGACTGGTGGGTATGGGTCACTGAGCGGGCACAGGGGTGGTGGGCAAGGGCACTGGCTCAATGGGACGAGGCCACCTGGAGAGCACACTTTCGGATGGACAGGCATGCCCTCCTGTGACTCTCCGAGCTGTTAACACCCTGGATGGAGAGACAGGACACCCCCATGCCCCATTCCCATGGTCCAGCAGGTGACCATTGGGGTCTGGGCCCTTGCAACACCTGACTCCTACCGCTCCATCTCTCAGCACTTCTGTGTTGGGGTGAACACCATCACCGGGATCCTGCGGGACGTCCGTTAGGCGGTGGAGGGCATGCTCCTGGACCGAGTGATCCAGCTGGTGGACCAGGAGGCCATGATGGCCAGATTCACGGCTGGGGGATTCCCCAACTTTATGGGTGCCGTGGGCAACACCCACATAGAGATCCTCCGCCCATCTGCTGGAGAGGCCTTGGAATATGTCAACTGACATGGGTACCACTCCCTGCAGCTGCAGGTGGTCGTGGACCACCATGGTCAGTTCATAAACATTTATACGAGCCACTCTGGTCACAGCCATGATGCCTGGATCATGACCATCTCTCCCGTCTATGCCCAGATGTACCGTGGGGACTTCGCGAACATGGGAATGACCCAGATCGAGGGGGTGCTGATACCCCCCTGCATCCTGGGGGACCTGGCCTATCCACACACCCATTGGCTGATGAAGGCATACCCAGTTTCCAGGACCCCTGCAGAGGTGCTCTATATACCCACCTGTGCGCAAGCAGGACCGTGGTTAAGAGAGCCTTTGGGGCCCTCAAGCAGCACTGGAGGAGCCTTGCAGGCTGGCTGGACTACAAGGTAGAGACCTCTTCCCTCATGATTGGTAGCCTGCTGTGTGCTGCACAACGTTTGCAAGACTGATGGGGCTGCCCTCGACTACCCCATGCCCCAGCACCCTCCCAGCCCTGTGCCTCTCTATGTGAATGTGGAGAACGCACGGGAGTACCGATACACAAAGCGCATCCGTGCTGCCTCGGCAAGGTGGATCAGCTGGGAGGCCGAGGGCTGAGGCTGCACACTCCCTCCCCACCACCCCTGGGCCCCCAGCAGCACCCTGGCTGCGCCCCTACACACCTTTGTGCCCCCGGCCCCATTAACACCTCTGTTAGGGTGCATGGTAGGGGAAGCTTAGGGGCCCCAGCCACCCGGCCCCCATCCCGTGCCGCGGTTGGGGGGCACTGTGCCCCCCCTCAGGTGTGTGGAGCACAGCAGGCACGTGGAGGAATTCAGGCAGCTGGAACAGGCCATAGACTGGATGGTAAAGGAGCACTCAGCTGGTCCCATGATATTGGCATCGATTGGGGGCTATCTTGGCTGGTGCGCGAGGGGGGCCTACTGGTCCCCGATGTCCTGGGGCATTCCTCTTGGGGGCTGGGCTCCTGGAGCCGGTACCTTCAAAGGGGCGGGGCAGGGAGGGGAGGGGGTACCTCAGTCCGTTCCCTGCCCTGGACCACGGTGCTCCCCACGAGGTGCAGGGAGACTATGGAGTCCTTCATGTGCAGGATGTGGTCCAGGGCATCATAGTAGCGGGTGGTCTGGGCTCCGTGCCCGGATCGCCTGTTGTTATTCTTTATGGCCTTGTACTCCCTTTTGAGCTCCTTGGCCTTTGATCGGTACTGTGCCACTATCCTGTGGTGTCCCACCACCTCCATGTCCCACACGATCTCCTTGTAGATGTGCTTGTTGCACTGGTTCATAGCTAGCTCAAGCTGGTGCTGCAGGGTCCCCCAGATCCTAATGAATTCCTGGGTTTCCCTGTGCCCCATTGCCCCCCTCGGTGGTACGGCCTTCTCCCACGGGCACCTTCCAGGTCGCAGTCTTCCCCCTCCTCCTGCTCCTCTTCCTCTGCATGCCCTCCGGCCCTCTCCTCTGGGGGCTCGGGCTCCCGGGCCTGTTTCCGTGTCTGTGGGTCATAAGGGGGGGGCAGTTGCTTGGTGGGTTGACATAGCCCCGCATCCCTCCCCCNNCCCACCCCCATTGGTGCCCCTGGGCCTCTGCCCCTCCGTCTCCCCTTACCCGTTTCTGGGGTGCCTCATCCCCTGGGCCAGTTGCAGGAGCTGGGGCAGTTCGTCCTGGCTGCTGCTGCTGCTGCTGCTGCTGCTGCTGCTCTCCCTCCACCACCTCCATGTGCAGCATGACCACCGCCTCCGCCTCCGCCTCCTCCTCCACCTCCTCCCTTGCTGTCTTGCCCTCAGCTCTCCTCTCCCTTACACCTCGCTCCATCCTGTCACATCCCCCTGCTGCTATGTGCCCTTTAAATCTCCCTCCCTGGCCTGTGTTGTTGCTCGTTGACTGGCAGCGATGCTGCGTGCTTTGTCCCCAACTGGGAATCATTTTGCTTGATTCTGGCTGGTGGTTGCTGTTCAGACATTACGTTTTGTTGTTTCCTGGTGGGAATTGCTTTGACCACGCTTTCGGAGATGTTCTGGGTCGGAGCTCCGGAAGGGTGATTAATTTTGACCCCTGCTGGGGATTGACTGTGGTGAACATCTGGTGCCCGCGAAACAGACATTCAGGGCACTTTGGCCTCGCCTCAGGATTGACCATGGTTCAGTGTGGTTGACTGTGATCTCGTAACGTCTGAAAATACCCACAGGCTACTGTCTGGGTGGGCACCCCTGGTGCATGGGGGTATCCACAAACTTTCAGAAAACACCGCAGGAGGGGGAAGGAGGATGTTGGGCAGCACCCCAGGTGCATGGGGATTGGGTATATGTAGCTAGCTGAACTCTTGCTGTGAGCTCTAGCACACACACAAAGCCTGCCAGCAAAGTCTGAGAAAACGCTCTGATCAAAGCCAGAACTAATCACAGACAAAAAGCAGGCCCAAAGAAAAACAGCGTATATCTACCCTCTATGCCCGCCTTGAAGCCACCACCGAAACCTTCTTCTGTAAAGGTGGAAGCGTGCAGATTGGTCAGTGAATATGTCTGTCAGTCTATTGGGCTTTTCCCCACCCTTCCACAGCCCTATCCCCCCTGCCATCCCTGTCTCTGAATGGCACTGCATGTGCTATTTACCTGAATAACAAGTCTTTAAGAGGGAAACTTCAATTGCTTATAAAATTTGGACCCATTATCAAATCTTACTTCAGTGTGGTGGAGATGATCCTGAAGGTCTGTAATACAATCCTTCCAAATTTCATGTAAATTGGATAGACAAAAAAATGTTACAGCCAGTCATGCATTTACAAGTAAATTGCTTATAACAGAATAATCTTTTATCCAAGCCTTCTGAAATTTTGCAGATGTAGTACTTTTAGTGAGGAGTATATTCATACCAAGTTACATTCAAATAAAATGTTAGACAAAGATGATACAGCTAGGAATGTGTATGCAGTTTTTGTAAAATAAAGAATTTCAACTGCTTATATAATGATATCCCTTTATTCAAGCTCTCTGAAATTTGGCACACAAAATGCCCTCCATTGGAAGGATAATATTGCCAAGTTGCACCAAGCCTGAATGTAAAAGAAAAAATTATAGCAAAAAATTTGTGTTTCAGGTTTTTCCTATAAATTCGTAATAACAAAACATTTTTGTTCATTTTGTTCATTTTTTCATTATGTTCTTTCATTTTTGTTATTCAATAACAAAAACAAAATAATCCATATTTTGGGTTTTTTGTATTATAATAAAGAAAACGAAATGCACACCTCTACAAACTACCCCAAGGTGGCGTGCAAGGTTGGTAGTGCTTTTTCACAGTAATTAGACTATGCGAGGGGGGAATGGAGATGTTGTATTCTGAAAGACCCAGATCAGAGCACCAGGTTTTGATGGAAATGAAATCGTCTGTGAAGAACTTTTTCAGCCCTACCCAAGGTAACCTTACCCCTGTTTAAGCTACAATTTTCCTGTTTCTTATGGAAGATCATAAACAAACTTGTGTAAAAGGTGAGTAGGACACCTTTGATCACATTTTAAAATATTTTTCATGAAAAGAGCTCTTACAGGATTTATCCTCATATTGTTGGAAATTTGAGTGTTTGTAGATATTTGGCCAGGGAAATGTTACATGATAAACTACGCACACAGAATCTATATTCAAACAGGGCAAATCCACACTTATCATAATGAATATTGCAGATCTCCTAAGTGCCATAAAATAAAGCTGTTGATAAAAGAGTCAATAGAAAAGGGGGAGGTTATAGTCATATGCATGTTGGGGAAGTATTTGAAAGCGGATGACTAAACTGACTCGACTGCTCTAATAAAGAGAACTGGAAGGGGGAAATAAAAAATGATAGAGAAAAAGATAATAGGAAACTGTACCAGTCATTCAGGGTAGAATGAGAAAGCAGTGCACAGAATGTTCATGGCTCTTTATGAAAAGGCCGGTACAGTGACCTTGGAGGATTAACAACCATGCAATTTACTAGAATAAGGGTGCTTTTAAACGAGGCGCGCTGAAGTGCTTCCTGAACGCCGTGTTAAAGCAAAGCCGCCGGAAGTGACGTTCTCCCCGTTGCCGATGGCGGCGGCTGGCGACATGGGGCTTTGGAGCGGCGCGTTCTTAAGACTTCAATTATCAGACTTTCAGAACGCACCACTCCAAAGCCCCGTGTGGCCAGCCACCGTCGCTGCCGGCAACGGAAAGAACCTCACTTCTGGCGGCTTTGCTTTAACGCGGCCTTCAGGAGGTGCTTCAGCACCCCTCGTTTAAAAGCGGTGTAAGTATTGCATCCACTAGTTATTTTGGGGCTGTGTTTTTTGGGGGGTGGGGTTTGGTCTCTTCTGTAGAGCAATCTGTAAGATCAGATGCTTTTGCTGGTAGAAATGAACCCAAAATGACAAAAATAAAGGGTAAAGTCATCTTCAGTGATCATTATACCATGTAAGAATGTATTTATTTATTTATTTTAAAGCTATTTGGCCAGATTGGTTCAAAAGCAGCACAAGAATATTGGATTTTAAGGAGTGGATTTGAGGATAATTAAAGGGAGAAGTGTGGGAATCATTGAAGAGAGCTGCTGTCCAGCACTTTTGCTTAGGAACAGTAAGATGGACAGGGGCAGTAAAGAAATGGATTGTGTTAACTATGCAGTTCTAAATGTAATCTGTCACCCCTGAATGGGTTGTCAGCATTGGGAATGAACCTGAGACCTCTTTCTCCATACACACGAGTCTCTTACCCATTGAGCTAAAAGACTCATGTCTACTAGTTCTCTAGAAAAGTAGGCTCATGAACCCATGCATGGCTTGGCACCACCGCAAACCACTAAAGGGGCCATCATAACCTCTCAACAGGGGAATAAAAATAACCTAAATTGGGAGAGGGGGAATACAGCTCCTCCCACTTGCTATCCAAAGCTCCACCTCCTACAGCTATGGAGCAGAGGAGTGCATGAGAGCAGCCCTTGCCATCACCACTCTAATTTTGGCTTCTGTGATTCTCACAATAGTGAGCATGTCACCCTCATGGAGATAAGGCTCAGAGCAGGTAATAACATAAAAATATTTATACATATATAATATACACAAAAATAAAAAACATAAAAATATACACTGTCTAAAATTCCCATTAAACAACTTATCCTTCCCTGCTAAATGTGTGAGCAAATAAATAGGTCTTATATTTTCTCCAGGAAAAATTCTCGGGCTTTGGCAGACCTTCAGGGTTGCTTGAAAATGTGAATCATGTTTGCAAAGATCAAATCACTATTCACATCAGTTGCATGTACTAGCATTGCCCATGCCAAATAACTCATATGCAAACAAGCTATGAGTGTCAGCAATGGCAACCCAAGTCTCTGTTTTCCAGCAAGCAAATTAAAGACAAACTGCAGATTGCCAGAGACCAGGTTACACCTCCAGTGAACGGGAGAGAAAGAAATTGGGGGTAGGGGCGTGCAATTCATATTTGTTATTATAATAATGAAAACAAAAGTTTTGATTTTCTTTTTCATTATTATGAAAACAAATAATAATAATGAAAACAAAAACAATTTTTTGTTGTCAGAATAATGGAAAAAACAGAAAAAAATATTTTTGGCTATAACGTTTTAGTTTCTTTTTTAATTCTGATGAAACTTGGGGAGTTTGTACCCCCCAATAGAAGTCACTAAGTGTACCAATTTATTAAATGATTAGATAACGGGAACTGATTATTTTAGCAATTGAATGTTGTCATTTTAAGAAAAGCTCCATACACATTCATGGCTACAATTTCTTTATCTTTGATCTTAAAGTTTTGTGTGGGGCTGTTTTAAATTTGTTTTAATAATAATATTGTAGATTTGTAATGTGGTTTTATATTGTTGTAAATTGTTTTAATTTGTGCTGGAAGCCGCCCCGAGATGCCATGGGCATGAGGGGGCGGCATATAAATGCAATAAAATAAATAAATAAATAAATAAATACTTTGCATGAAACCTGTATGTAGTATGTCGCTACACAAACGTAACACTCCTGACAGTTTTCAGAAAGATTGGATAAAGTGTCCTGTCGTTATAAGCCACTAACTTGAAAATGCATTTCCATCTGTAACATTTTTATATTCCATCCTGTTTACAAGACATTTGACAAGTATATATCCCACACCTTCCCAGTCGTCTCTTCCAAATTACAGAAAATTTGATAAAGGGTCCAAATTTTAATTTATTTATTTATTCTAAAATTTATATGCTGCCCCCTCCTGCCTCAGGCATCCCAGGGCGGCTCACAGTATTTAAAAACATATTAAAACAAACAATTATAAACTAAAATTAAAACAAGTGGACCTCAAGTGGGAGGGAGTTCCACAGCCATGGCTCAGCCACAGAGAATGCCCTCCTCATGGTGGACACCTGGGAAACCTGGGAGCCCCAAGGAGGGCACCCCCAGCTGACCGCAGGAGCTGATCCAGGTACCGGAGGGTGAGATGGTCCTGCAGGTAGGTGGGGCCCAAGCCATTTAGGGCTTTAAAGGTCAGCACCAACACCTTGAATTGGGCCCGGAAAACTATCGGCAGCCATTGCAGAGCACAAAGCACTGGTGTAATGTGCTTGTGTTGACCCGTCCCAGTCAACAGACAAGCCTCCACATTCTTCACTAGCTGCAGTTTACGAACCAGCACCAAGGGTAGCCCCATGTAGAGTGTGTTGCAGTAATGGAGTCTCGAGGTAATAAAAGCATGGATGACTGTGGCCAGATCCGAGTCCGAAACATAAGGCCTAAGCCGATGCACCAGATGTAATTGGCGAAATGCCCCCTTCGCCACAGCCATCACCTGGGCATCCAGGCAGATCTGAAGGTCCAGAAGCACCTCCAGACTCTGGGCCTGAGAAACCAAGGGAGGCTGGACCCCATCAATGGGTGATTTCAGACGTTACGGGGCCCTTTGGCCCCATACCGAAATCACCCTATTAATTCCCCGCCGGGATCACCCCGTCACGCTGTATCAGACGTGCCAGGAGGATCCCGGTGGGGAATCTGGGAAAGGGCAGGGCCGCGCGGTGCAATGTGCGGCCGCATGGCCCTGCCCCCTCTACGCTCCCCGCTGCCCGCCCTCTGAGGAGACGGGCAGGCGGCGGGGCCAATGCGGCCGCCGCGTCGGGCTGAATTTGCCACGACCCGGGGTCCTGCCGGTGATCCCGGGCCGTGGCGCCCGACCAGACGAGACGCCGGGGTTCACCCTGGCATGGGATTGCATTCGACACGCGGCAGCCTCCAGTCCTGCTGCTTCGGCCGCTCACATGTTGAATGCAATCCCATGCCGTGGTAACATCTGGGGGGAAACATCCGTTTCCCCAACAGACGTTACGTGATCACAGCCACCACGCTGAATCAAGCATGGTTGACTGTGATCTCAATCACCCAATGATGGGGGCCATCACTCCCGTGGCCCTTCGCACAATAATCACCTCCATCTTGTCAGGATTTAATTTCAGGCGGCTCGCCCTCATTCAGTTCCCCACAGCTGATAAACAATTGAAGTTTTCCCCTTGAAGATCACTATTCAGATACATTATTCAGATACATAAAAGCACATGCAGTGTCAGCCAGAGACAGGCACCTGGCATGGCAGCGAGTGGGAGGCTGTAGGAGGGAGGCTATGGGGAAACTCAACATACTGACAGACACATTCACTGGCCAATTACTGCATGCTTCCAGCTTTACAGGACCAATCAATGGTGACTTTGAGGCAGGCATAGGGGGCGGCCCTGAGGCAGGCATAGAAGGGACATAACTGGGATTTTGGGGATACCATCCCAGAAATCAGGAGAAATGGTTTACACATCCAGGCTGGCCAGTTATCACAATCTCATCCTTCAGCACTGTGACAGAGGACATAAGAGAATCTCTATTGGCTCTTTCCTAAACAGATGCTTACATCTTCCCAGTAACAAGTTGGGGAGAGAAGTTGGGGTGGTCACAGCACAGAATGAGGATATTTGGTTGACATTACTGCTGTCCAATTGGCATCACAAACATATTTTATACCACAATGACACATAAGAGAATTCCCTGGCATAAGCTAATTCTCTGCATATGCTGTGCAGGTACATAAAATTGGGACCCTTTATCACATCTTTCTGATATTTGGTAGACGTGATCCTTAACATGTGTGATACAGCCCTGAAAAATTGCATGTACACTGGTTGGACTACAAAGATGTTACATTGAGACATATATTTATATGTTAATTGCTTATACCACCAGGACCCTTTATCCAATCCTTCTGAACTTTGTCATAGATAATAATCTTGGAGAGGGGTATACACTTGACAAGTTTCATCTATATTAGATTGGAGACAAAGAAGTTACAGCCAGAAATGTATATGCAGCATTTTTGCAAAATAACATATTTCAACTGATTATGACATCGGATTCCTTTATCCAAACTTTCTGAAATTTGGTACACTTAATGACTTCCATTGGAGGTATAATTCCACCATGTTGAATCCAAATATAATAAAAAAGTTACTGCCAAAAATGTGTTTTCCATTGAAACCAATGGAAATTGAAAACAAAAACGAGAACAAAAAATTGATATTTATGAAAACAAAAACAAAATATTTAAATTACAAAAACAAAAAACACACACAAAAATGGCATGGGTCCCTGGTGCACACCTCTAATTGGGGGATAGAGTGATTTTAATGAGAAACATGAACTTTTCTTCCTTGATGAAAGAGCTGGGCAATTTGCTATCACACTTCCCTAGACGTGCACTTCTCTAGAGTCACACAAGGCCTGGATAAAAAACATGAACATGGAAGCTTTGTGCCTCCACACACCAACTTGGTCACCACCACAGTCCCCCATAAGCCTTGTCCCCTAACTTAATGGTCCCCCAACTTAACGGTTCCACATCCATTGTCTCCATTGATCTGTACTGCTTGTAAGCCACAGGTTGGAGACCACTTCTCTAGTAGCAGCTACGGGAGCCTGTACTACTAGCAGCTGCCTCAGAAATGGTACCAAAGAGGGGTTCTGCAGCAGTGCTCCACAACCTGCATTGACTTCTAATTCCTGTGATGTAGCTCGCTGCTCCAGGACTATGGGTGTGGATGCTACAAGGAGGATTAGCACTGTGACTGTATAGGCCATGGCTTGAAGGTGTGCAATGAAGGCATCTTCCCCAGTGCAAATGTCTTCCTTACCACAGCATAGTAGCCATGTTACCCAAAGGCCAGCAAAGTATGGAGAGCATTGGTCTACAGGGAAGCCAAAAAAAAAAAAAAAAATTTGAATTTTCCATGACAGGAGGTCAGTGTGGTTTTCCCCAAATCTGTGTCATTGTCTTGACAAGTGCTTTCCCCAGATCTTTTCTGACCACAGTTCTCAAGCCCTACAGAGATATTTCAGGAGTAAGAGGAGATGGGAAGGGGTATATCTCAGGAAGGAACACCCATACTTTGCAGCTAGGAGTCTCTTCCTATGTGACCATGTCCTAGAAGATTTAAAAGGAAAAAGCATATGAAAGAGCAAAGTGAGAGTATAATGGATTTGTCCCAGCTCACTCTCTGTATGGGGTCTGTGCCTTGATGTCACCCCTGAAGCAAACACCAGATGCACTGTTCTTAAACACCAGCTCCTTTCTTGCAACATAATGCCATGTCCTCTGTATACTTCAGGACCCCACCTGGCTGTGAATTGTAATTCACAAACAAGTAAATTTAATTCCATAATCAAAACACCTCCAGTTTACAAGAAGAGTTAAGGCTCTTGCAAATTCAATTATGCACTAAAAAGCATGGAAATTGCAAATTAAGGCTCCCGCCTTAACTTTCATGCCATGTTAGCAGTAAGGACATTGTACAGTCTCACATATTGTGCTCACTTACAACTTAGGCTCCATGCACTCACACTTTGCCTCCATCTTTCAGTCCCAATCTTCTTCCTCTTTGCAGGTTGGGGGCAACACTGAAGCATTATTGTAATAACGAGAACGACATGCACATTGCACCCCTCCTGTAGAACACCCACTGTATAAGCCCAGAGCACCCGCCTACCCCTCATTCCTTAGTGGAAGAAGATTGATTCCATCCCACCTGTAGCCTCCTGTCCTTGTCTCCAGGATAAACCTCTGCCCTCTTCCTGCACCTGGGACCATCCCAGGCAAACTCCAGTGCTCTGGCCACAGTCATGCTCCTGAAATGGGACTCCCCATTGTAGCTGCAGCCCAGACACCCCACATTTTTGGAGGGGGTAGGGCTGTCACTGAAATCCATGTGCTCTGTGTTTCTGGGCAGGTTTAGGTGGCAAGATCAGCCACCCCAAACTTCAGATGGCTCTGTTTAGCCATCTTGGTGTCCCTGGCCCTCAAGCTGAGGCACCTGCTGTGTGGGATCAGATTAGAATGACCTTCAGTTCTCTCTTCCACAGGCCTTGCCTCTTCCCACCAGATTAGCTCTAAACGTGACTGACCAGTTACTCACACAGCCCCCTGGGAGGTGCAGTTCCCACTCTTTCCCCAGTACTGATAGGCTCTGGAAAGCAGTGCCTGTTCGGAGTTGTAGTCCCCAGTATTCAAGACTGTTTGCTTTTAAACAGTCTCTGCATTAGGTCGCATTCACTTCTGCGGTGCTAGTGGTGGCAGAGAGAGTGGCAAGGGAAGACGTGGCAGTGGGGAGGAGCTGAATGATAGAAAAAGAGCCGGTGTGAACGGGGATCTGCCATGGCTTCTTTCACGCATGTCAGGGCAGGATTTCGCAAGCACTCCACACTCATGATGGTCTCCATAGGCTAACACTGAATTTTCAAGATGTTGTAACTTAAAAACAACTAACCGGATTTACAAAAAGTAAACCAAAGGCACACCCCACCAGCCTCCTTTAATTTTTTAAAAGGCTTACACCTCCTCTCAACCAACACAAAACCCCTTTAACCTGCCAAGATCGAGATGATCTAACTTTTGAAAAAACAGGCTTTCAAAGTGCAGTTTTCAAACTGCGATAGCTCAGCTGTTATGCAAACTATTCAACTTAAGTCTGGACAGCATGTATTACCTACTCCAGTGATCCTTCACCACAAATTCCACCATCCTAACTTTAATCTTGCCAATTTTATAGCAAATAGAATGTTTGGGCTTTATAATGGAGGGTGTAACACACCTTAATTATTAGAGCGCTCCCACACTCTAATAATGCCTAGGGCTCTACTTCACATGCCTTGTTCCACAGATCACTTCCCACACCTGTCACCCCAGCCTGGAGGCAGCTCCTTCCCCTGGTAAGCTTCTCTTCCTAGCTGTGCTCCCAGCCCAGCCTTAAATACTCTGGGCTTCTGGTTACGTAACCATACCGAACCAATCTAAGAGTCCCACCTGGACTGCTCAAGCCTTTTAACTGAGCCTCAAGAAGCCAGATACTCAGAGCCAGAGGTCTACAGCAGGTGCAGCTGAGGCACTCCAGCTCACCCTGTTACGGAAGTATTAGCTTCACATTTACCCAAGTACTCAATAACTTGGAATAAAAATAAATGGAGATGCCAAGTAAAACAAAGACTGAAAATCAGCAACTGACTTGTAGGTTAGTGTAAGTATTGCACTAGTTCCATCTCCAGATGCCTTTTCTGGCTTCTCCATGATGTGATCTTTCTTTGAGGTGGGGCTATGGAGTTGTGTGGGGATGGGGAATTGTGGTGACTAGGTCCCTTGGTTGTTTTTCCATGCATTTAATTGTATTTTTGTTCTGAGGAGAAGCAAAGCTATTGATTATTTTAGCTTTTTCAGCCTTACTCTTCTTTTTAAAAAGTTTCCCCACTTACAGGAGTCACTCTCCTAAATTTTGTTTTCTCCCACTTCACAAGGAAAAAGATTCAGACTTTTAAAGCAACCTTCTGGAATGCATTTTCTCATGTTCCAGCAGACAGTTCCACCATCTGTCCAGCAATTAGCTAGTGCTCATGCTTACACACCTCTGCTCCATCTTCCCTCGGAGTGCAAAGTCTGATGCGCTTTAGTTTCTGTGCCTGGACCATTTCTCCCACAGCTAGTGGAATGGTTTGATCTGGAATTGTACATGCAGCTAATTGTGTGTGGTGCTGGGGGAGGTGGGAGGTAGTGTTAGCTTCCAAACAGTCATCTACTTTTTGCTGTTGATTCTGTGTGTAGTGGGGAGGGGGAAGGGGTTGGATTTGCAGAAAGAGTTGAAGAACGCTGCTAGCAAAGGGATGCAGGGACCAGCTGGAGAAGCAATGTGTTTTGTGTAGAGACTGGTATAAAGGTTGCTGATTTGGGGGGATTATAAGAAGTTCACTCCAAGCCAGAGCTGTAACTAGCCTATGGCCAATGGGGTGGGTACCACTATTACATTTGCATGAAGGGCACCAAACAATCATGCCTCCAGGGCAGCTGAAGCATCAGCTGTGTGTATGTCGTACTGCGGCTGTCTGCCCCAGACCTCCGTCACTGCTGCTTCTGCCAGCCAGCGCCAATCATGAGTGCTGAGCCAGTACTAATGGGAAGGCACATTCCACAGAACTAGTGAGGCAAAGAACATTTGTTTTAATAGACTGGCCTGCCTTTTACACCTACGATTATTTTTATAAAGGCATATAGTAGAATGGTGAAAACTAGTGAATGCTGAGATATATTTTTATCTTTGACTTCTTTCTCTCTTTTGCACTGCTGATCCAGTCTTCTGTCACTTCCCTCTCCATAACATTGCTAAAATACAGCCTTTCCTTACTGCTTCCATTACAGTCCATGCTTTAGCTATCTCTTGCCTTAACTACTGCAATCTCCTTTTTATGGGCTTTCCCTGCTCTCATTTTAATCCTACCACTTCTGTTCAACATTCTGCTGCCAAGGTCATCCACCTCACCTTCCACTTTGACCATGTTCAACCTCTTCTCTGCTCCCTCCTCTGGTTCCCTCTCCCCCTTTTCATTCAGCACAAGCTCCTTGTCTTTAGACTTTCATGGCCTTGCTCCTTCCTATTTTTCTGCACTTGTTTTCATGCTACATCCCCACCCAGCAGGTTTGCTTCACCTCAGCCACCACTCTCACCTTCCCTCAAGTCTCCTGCTCCCTGAACTGTCTTTGTCCCTTCTCCCTATGCCTGGAATGCCCTCCCTGAACACATATATTCTTATCCTTCCCTCCCAATCTTCAAATCCCTCCTGAAAACCCAGCACTTCTGTCAGGCTTCCCTGGTTGCTTATCTCCACAGATGGCTCACAGAAATTTCCTCTACTGTTCTTTCATTCAGAATCTTCTTCTCCCCTGCAACATCTCATTTGTGAATGTATTCTCATCTTTCCCTATGTTCTCCTCTCCCTTGTCTCCCCACCCTAGTCTCCCCACCCTAGTCTCTCCTAGTTTGTAAACTCCACTGTCAGGTACATTGTTGATGCTATATAAATACTTTAATAAGAAAAAAGTAATATAAGATGTCTGAGAAGCCTGTTCACAAGCTGCCTGTGCCTTAACCAGTACAGGTAGCAGCATTGTGATGCTGAGCTATCTCTTGGGAAAGGTACAAGTGCTATGTGGGAATGCAGAAAAAACAGTATAATATATAATAGGGCAAGCCTGCTGTATTCTATGTAGGGTTGGAAAGGTGGTCAGTTGACCGGTCAATTTGTTGCAAAGGGACTTTCTTTGAGTCAGTATGATATATGAGTGAGACACAGGGTGATTTCAGACATGCTGGGCCTCCCTCTAACCACGGTCCGGGATCCGTTTCGGGTCCTGGACGGGAATGAGGCCATCTGTCCTTTAGATGTGTCGGCCTGATTCCTACAGGGCATCAGGGAGGGGGCGGGGCCATGCGGCGCAACATGTGGCCACACAGCTCCGCCCCCCCGTGCTCCCCGGGCACCCATCCTCCGGGAGACGGGTGCAGCAGCAACCAATCTGGCCACTGTGCCCGATCCCACAGCGTGGTCCGGGCCACAATCCAGACATTACCTTCCGCCGATCCCAGAGCGTGGTTGCGCTAACCATGATTCCAGATGTGAGACTGACCTCACCTCCGGAACCGTGGTTAATCTGATTCCCGCCAGAGGTTCACTGAGGTGAACCTCTGGCAGGAACCCCTTTAGACGTTATGGGACCTCCTCCACCACAGGGGATTGACTGTGCTAAAAGGGAGGCCCGTAACGTCTGAAATCACCCACAGTATGCCTGATCAGTGATCAATTACAAAACTTTGATGTGAAGCAGACTTAGGCCACTTTTAGACGTGTGCAGTGCGCACACGGCGTGAAATCACGCTGCGTGTAAAAATCCTGCAGGCGGGATTTAGACACGACATTTCATGCATTATAGCTGGTCGTGCATTCTTCTAAAACTGTGGATTAATACCACGTCTAAAAGCTGCCTAGTATACAATAACACTCGCAACCCCCACCCCCCGGGTCAATATCTCACCCTGCAGGCTTTGTGCAGGAGTGGGCACTGTCAGGTCCATCGGCAGATGGCCAATCTGTCAGCAGGTCCTGCTGTATCCAGGTGGCAAAGTGCGTGCCAATCCCTACAGGCTCTTCATTTTTATAGTTTTGCTTTACATAGCCAGTTATTATCCAGTCATTGATATTTTCTCCAGGTGGTTTCCATCTATTATCTGACTCTTCCTTGGTTCTCATGCATGTTTAAACTATTTAGATTATTTACACTTTAAATTAACAATATAAACTATATGATTATATAAACTTTATAATGCTTTGGGTTAAGGGCAGATATTCCTGTTTTGCTTCAGATTACTTGGGGCTTATTTTCAATAGCTTGCCCTGGTCAAAGCCCTCTGTTTGACTCTAAGCACTGCCTACTTTTCTACTTTGCTTAAGTAGGCATGCTACTTTGGTGAAGTCAAAGGCGACTGCTTTGGTCAAGATACAAGACTCTGGCCTGGGCCTGTGAGCCTGTGTCTACAAATTGATTGCCTATTATTTGGCCCAGTAAAATATTGTCAAATATTCCATGAAGCTAAGAATGGCTTTGTGTAGGTGGCAGCCTGCTTTTTGCATCACATCATGCTCATAGACCAATGTTTACTGCAGAAAAGTCTAAGTCCTGCAACTAAGGAAACCAAATTCTACAAGTTCACTGCAAGCAGAAAGAATTTACCTACACAAGTTTTCTTTCTAGCTCTAGTGAATCAGGCCAAAGCACAGGTCAAAGACACAACACACCTGCAAGCAAGCAAGCAAACAAAATGCCAACATCCTCTTTTCAAGGTCCAGCAAACAAAAACAAAACAATACAGAGCCCCCCAAAACTGATAAAAGCAGTTTCCCACTAAAGAAATAACCCAAGCACACTGCTCCAACAAGTACGAAGTAAGAGGAAAAAAGCTAAGAAGGAGAACATTTCAGTCTTGAATCTCATTCACATTTATACTAACTTAACAGTGGGTATTTTCAGACGTTACGAAATCATGCTCAACCACGGTGAATCCCCACATGGTGATCGTGATCCCGTAACGTCTGTTGGGGGGAACGGAAGCTCCCCCCCAGATGTTCACCCCCATGAATCACGGGGGGGAATCACATTCAACAAACAAATGGAGGTCCTGGCTGGACCATCTCCGTTTGCCTTTTGAATGCGATTCCCCCCTGTGATCAAGGGGACCATAACATCTGTCCCCCTACCATGGCCCGGAATCAGCGGCAGGATTCCGGGCTGTGGTCAATGCGGGCGGGCGCTGCAGTCTCATTGGCTGCGGCGCCTGCCTGTCTCCCAAGAGGGCAGGCAGTCTAGGGAGCGTGGGGGGGCGGTGCCGTGCGGCCGCATGCTGAGCCGTGTGACCCCGCACCCCCCAGATTCCCCACCGGGAGCAGCCAACACATCTGTTGGCCATTACGTGTTGACCCCGGTGGGGAATCAGTAGGGTGTTTCCGTGGTGGGGCAAATTGGGCCCCGTTATGTCTGAAAATACCCAGTGTTAAAAGTTATAATTCATTACAACTTTTTAGAATTCAGTTTCATTGTTTCACAATACCAGCGTTTGTTGTAATTAATATAGGTATTTAACCTACTGAAGAGTAAACTCTCTGTTATTCAAATAAATTAATGCTTTAAAAATGCTTGAACTGTTTTTGACAATTTTTGACTAATATATGACCAATATTTGACCAGTCAATTGACCAAATATTTTTTTGAAAGGCCAAATACCCACCCTAGTTCTGTGCTAGAGCAGAGGCAAACTGTTTCCCTGAATGAAGTTTTGTTAGGTTGAAGTTGTATTTTTTTAGTAGGACTGGCTTGGAAATGATTTCCTGTGCTTCAGAAAATCCTTGATTTGAAGAGTTGGAAGGAAACTCCAGGTTCATCAACTGGTTCTACCTTCTGCCCTGAGGCAGGATACTTTATCTCTAAAGGATTTCTGATAGATGTCTTTACTTGTAAACTTCCAAATCCCAGCATTGTTCCCAATTTCTTTTAGTCAAGAATTGGGACAAAATATTTTAAATCTTTCACAGACATGAGAAATATAAAACACTTCACTTATCTCCAAAATGAGTTGAAACAGTATATTACATTTTCCTTTGGACAGAAGCACAGACTATCATAGGATAATAATTGTCAGGGTGTTACATGTCTAATAATATCAAGAAATTGGCCAACAAAACAGCTGTACCAGGACCTTCTAAAATGTTTGCTTGCATGATGCCATATAGTCCTGTGACCTCAGGCAGTAAGAAAGAAATGCAAAATCTATTGAATATCAATAGGAACCTAGATTGTATTTAGAATCCCACAATGTAGTTTTTCCAACTTCAGTCATACAATCTATGCAAAAGATGTGAGCTTGTCGTGCATTATGAAATGCTTTGTTGGTGTCATGCCTTTTTCTGCAGTTCCAGAGAAATGCAGCATCGTGTCATAGCAAGGCTATGGTGGGTCCAGGCTCATGTCCCAGTTATGTCACCCTCCCCCCAAGGACAATGGGACTGGGTCTCCCTAAGTGACAGGCCCCTCAAGGGAGTTCCAACCAGCCTCAGACTTCGCCTGCAAAGGTTGCCGTGCTGATCTGGCTTCCAGTGAGCCTTCTCCAACTTCAGGCCACTCAGTCACTGTATACTCCACCCCTGCCCACTCTAAAAACCTTCTTTTTGGCAGGGTCTGAGTGCTACTAGAAAATGTTCCGAGTGGGTGGGGGCAGAGTGTGTCCCCACTCCATCCTACACCTGCTCTGAAAATTAAGTGCTCAGGCCACTTGCAGATGGTCCCTCAAGGGGCCAGGGCTCAACTGAGCCCCCTCACTCCATGGCAGCTACGCCCCTGAATTGCAGCAATCGTTCCCCTGCCAAACTGAAACTTTAGATGGAACATTAACTATGGTCTACTCTTGGCCACCCCTCTGCTTTAATAACCCACCCCCCTGTCCTTATAAAACAGCTTTCCTCCAAAGATCTTTGTACTTTGTTCACAATTAAGCTTTGCAAGATGTTTGTCCGGTAGACAAGTGTTATCCCCATTTTAACAAAAACAGAAATTGAATGACTTGACCCAGCAGAATCACAATCAGAACTACTGTAGCAGGGTATAGAGTTAGGCAGATGTAACAGGGTGCAGTTGCCAGGGTGCAAATCCGTGTAGGATCAGATCCAGCTGTGATTTTCACATGGGGAATTATGCACAGGCACATAAACAGTTCTCCACCAACTCTGGGCTGCTGTCTCATCCGCTTGCACCCTGCACTCCCAGTCTCTGCTCCACCTCACTAATGCCAGGAAGCAGTCCTCTGGCAACCCCGTCCCTAACTAATCATAGCTCAGCCAGGTCCCTTGCCCTCTGGCTGGCTATTCAGCCTCCCATAGCATCATGCACATACACATAGTCCATACTACTGTGTAGTACACCAAACTTGGGTTCCACAGCTTAGGCACTCCTGGTTAGGCACAGTCTCCCTTCTGGGCAGGCTTCAGACCACTCAGACACTGTGCAGGAATCTGGGCACCAAGCTTCCAGCACCATTGTTGCTTATCCCTTCAGTCCAGGTTCCTCCAGCCCTTCCTAGCCTAGCTCCTGCTGAAGCCCCAGCTCTCAGCAGAAATGCTTCCCTGACCACAGCCAGGCATAGATTGATATCTCTCCTGTAGACTGGCTCCTATTATACCTGGAGTGGGTGCGGCTGGCCCTTTAGCCTCTTAACTCTTAAAGAGTCAGTAGCTTCCACTCCAAACTCTATACTTCATTATCTGTTTTGCATATCCCAGCTGGGCTGACTCTATTGCTTATCCCTGCTTGGATCTGCCAAGCTCTTAGTTAGCCCTCAGACTGCTGCACGCTCTCAGGACTGACTCCACCACACCCAGGTCCAGCCCTTAAGCTGGCACTCTTAAAGGGGCAGCAACCTCCTCAGGCTGCTCCCTGCCACAGCAAGGTACTGGCCCTTTAAGATGCCCAAGAGTAAGGGCTAACTGAGACACCAGGTGGACTCAGCTGGGCTTGGGCATGGCTGAGCCAGCCCAAGATAAAACCTAAGCAGAGAACTCAGTAAGGGGGGTTTAGTGGTTGTTGGGAATAAAGAGAAAAATGCACTGCAGGAGCTGGGGAAAGCTCTGTCTAAGACAGCCTACCAGGGTGATAGGCAAGAGTTGGGGCAAAGCCCTGCTCACAAGGGGTTGAGCCAACCCATAGCCAAGAGGCTACCCCTGGCAGAAGAGGCACCTGAACCAGAGGGACTGTGCCTGGTCAAGGGCTTTCAGAATGGGAGATAAAGGGGCTAATGGAGCACAGCAGCTAGAAGAGCTGACTACTATATTGCACCCAGATTAGAGGGTTGGTGTCTTGCCAAAGGTCTCTAGAGCATTATATATAATCGTGATGGTGAAATCTATATGCTAGTAAAGACATTGTGTGTGAGAAAAGGTCCGGTGTGGCAAGGCTCATTGTGCAGCAACCTTCCAGTATGAATTGATGGGAGGAATCCGCCAACCCTGGGAATCCACCAACCCTGTTACAACTAGGGTCAGTCATCTGGAAGAAATTGTGGATTCAAATCCATTATGGATTTGGATCTTCTATTTCCGGATTTAATTAGGATTTGGATTACAGATCCGCATTGAAATCAAGAAAACATTTTATTATTTTTAAAATTAAAAAAATCATTGTTCATGAGCAAAATGACCACTAGTACATGTTTCTGCACATGTATAAATGGCTGCCGGACTGTTCTGTGCACGCATGCCCATTTTCAAAAAGGCTGTGCATGTGCAAACTGGCTGCCCTTTTCCAAAATGGCAGAGATACTGCCACTGCCATTTTGGGAAAAGGAACACATGTGCAGAATAGCCAGTGGCCATTTGCACATGTGCAGAATGGTCTGGCGTCCATTTGCATATGTGCAATGTTTTTTCTTAACTTTTTAAAAAACTTTTTTATTTTTCAATAGATTTTAAACCAAACTGCAATGAGTGTGTTGCCATTTGTGCAGTCCGATATGGATTAATCCATAATGACCTCTTAGAAGCAGTTACAGATTAATCCAAATCCGTATTGCCAACCCCTAATGACAACTACTGATTCCCAGTCCGGTATTCTAACTGCTAGTCAAACTGTACTTCCTTCACATTGTTGGATACTTCCACAACTTATGTCCAGTGTATGTACAATACATAAGAAATGCCATATGAGGTTAGACAAATGGCCCATCAAGCCCAGTATCCTGTCTTCAGGGCAATTTTACACAAGACCTATCTCCCACAAGTAGGCAATTAAACCTGCAAATTAAGTTCACGTGTCTTGATCTGGGTTTTTTAAAGCCTGATATCAGTGGTTTATTAATGTGCTTTCCAAACGTGTGCCATAAAGATGTGAATTAATATCTAAACACCATTTGCATGAGCTTATGCGAGATCACATTTCCTTCAATTGCCATTTTTAAACCATACACATTTGGCTCTCCAAGACCATTGGAAGATGGGGTAAATGTGACTGAACAAGTACTATGTGATTTTTTTTCATGTGTGATACCAGCAGTTGTGTAAACAATCCTCGCAGGAATATAGCTATGTCTTACATCAAATTGCTATAACCCACGAATTTCATGCTCGTGCAAAAACACCTTTAGTTGCTTCACAGAAGTACACAACAGGTCATAACTCACAATGGAGTGATCCATTTACATATCTAATTTCCTTTGGTCCACCCTGTTTCTAAAAGGCTTTTACTCAGCAGCTGTGTAACAAAACTATCTTTCATAATCAAAGGCTTCCTGGTGGTTGTAAATGAGACTGATTTGCATATAGCAATTATGTATCTTATTAGCTATGATTGCAGTTTCAGTTAAAGCAAACACCCTGAAGATCTGTTAGAGCTGGGCTATCCGCTTTTGTAGGAACAACAGACGATTTTTACAGTTATCTGCTGAAACAAATTACATTTTACTTGTAAACCATTCTAAACAGTAAACTGGGTTGTTTACCCTAGGATTTCCTACTTGTTAGTCCTGTAGCAAGTGCCATTGGTGTGTTAACTAATTTATATTCATTTATGTACTGTGTGTTTACTCCTATCCTTCAATCAGTCTCATAAACAAAATGTGTAAATAACACATTGTCTTTAAATTTCCTTTGCAATTACCATGATCCACCTCTGGTTTATGTAATAGGCGGGCAGGAGTAGCAGAAAGTCACAAACGCCTTTCTCCTTGAGACTGAGAATGTGGAAAAGGAAGGGAAAGAGGAGAGACTTGGAAAGAGGAAGATGACGTGAAGGTGAGAGAAGGGGTACATGGGATAAAGAGGGATAAGGGAAGAATGGAAGCAAGGGAGAAGAGAGGTGTCAATAGATGTTGGGCGAAAATACGGGTAGGAAGATGAGACAGCTGAATGGACAGTAGCAGGTAAAATAAATAAGCCCGTAGGCACTGTGATCAGGGGTAACTCTGTCTAAACAAGGCGTCTGGGTAAAAGTCACCATAACACATACTCCCCCAGGGGTGTAGCTGGGTGGGAATGAGCCCCCTGAGGGGCAATCGACTCCATTCTCTGTGAGTGTGGACACCCCAGGCTTGTAGGCCCAGGTGTGACTGCACCTGCTCCACCTCTCATAGCTAATCCCCTGCATTCCCCAACAACAGAGGATACAGCTGCTAATGTGGGATTCCAGCACCCAGGTTCCAGCAGTGCTGCAGGCAGACGTCTGATTCTAAATCTGTAGCAGGCAGGGGAACTTTTTGATGGGGGGAAGTAAAGGGGTTAAAGTATGTGTTTTGATGGGGCTGGCATGTGCAGAAGCCTCATGAATTTTTAATCCCCTCTGCAGGATGGCAAGAGAGAAAGAAGTGATTCCCTTAAAGGGATTAGTGTATATGTGAAAGAGACCAGGCCTCTTTCCTCCTGACATAGGGAACCAGGCATCCATCAGGTAGAAAGAGGAGCACATTAACAGAACAGTTTGAAACCCCCACCATCCAGGGGCCATGCAACATAAATAGTAACTGTAGAGAAAGTATTTTGATTCTGTACATATCAAGTACAGTTTTGCCACAAATATTCAACTGCCATGAGTAAGAACTCTTTTCTCTGATATGTCTGTGGGCTTTTAGGAAAGCTTCTGGGTTGCATTTATAAGCAGAGCAGGTGCAAAATGCGCAAGTGATATGTTTTAAATTTCCTTTTGCTTTTTTGAGCTCTTGAATCCATTCTGAATATTCATTGCTTGTCTAATGTCTATAGTTCTGACTTCTTACATGCTTGAACAAGGTCCCTGTGTAGTCCCAAAACTTGCATTCTCTCACCAACAGGATTTGGTCAAATAAAAAATATCATCTAAATTACTGTGTCTCTATGGCCCTTTTTACACAGACACTCTAACACCGATAAAATGGGTGTTACATTTTATTATACATGGTACAGGGCAACACTGCAGCCCTGCAACATGGGCCCTTTTCACATGAGATGCCTCCACCCAGTTTTGCTGGGTGGAGATGGGTGGAGGTGTCTGTGTAAACACCACTGATGGTGGGTGTAGGTTCATGCCTGATCCCACGCAACACCCATCTCCACCCACCACCCACACACAGAACAAAGGACTCCACTACCGATTGCTCCATGAGTGGGTGGTGGGTGGAGATGGGTGTTGCGTGGGATCAGGCACGCACGCACCTACACCCACTGCCCATGGTGTTTACACAGACACCTCCACTCATCTCCACCCAGCTAAATGCACTCCACCCACCGCAAGTGGTGTTTACACAGACGCCTCCACCCATCTCCACCCAGAAAAACTGGGTGGAGGCATCTCGTGTGAAAAGGGCCCATGTTGCAGGGCTGCAGTGTTGCCCTGTACCATGTATAATAAAATGTAACACCCATTTTATTGGTGTTAGAGTGTCTGTGTAAAAAGGGCCTCTCTCTAACATATGAGACCTGCACAGCAACCAAACTCTATCTCCAAACTTCATTTCCTATCAGAAATATAGTAGATAGCACTTAATTTTTTATTTGTACCCTTGAAGAAATACAAATTTGGTTCAAATTTGATATCAGCTTGTTCTTATTATTTTTATAGCTCTATCTTTGTACATGATGCTTTACATGGTTGGATAAAAATGGTTCTCTGATTTCAAAGTGTACAGTCTAAAATTAAAACAAAACAAAGGCAGGAGCCATAAAAGTGAGTAGAGTACTTTGTAGCAGAAGATTCTGAGGAGGAGAAGGAGGAGGGGGAGAAGGAGAAAAAAGCTTCATCAAAGGAATGGATTTTGAGAAGTGATTTGAAAGATCCCAGAAATGTAATATGGTGACTGGGTTCCAGAAGGCAGTTTCAGCAATAAGCATCAAAAAGGGGAGATGTTTGGAACTGCTTGAGGGAATATTTATTTATTTATTTATTTATTCTGAGCCATTGTTAGCCCACTTCCTCCTGCTCACAACAGCAGTTCGGGGCAGTTAACAAGAAGATTCAAAAATATAAAATAATTCAATAATTAAAATCAAATACATAAAATTTATATTAAAAATATTAAAAGAGCAGAACCAACCCCAACCCCACCCCACGCTACCCGTCTCCATCCCCCAATTCCTGGCGGAACAGCCAAGTCTTACACTGTCTCCACCCCTAACCCCATCCCAACCTACCTGTCTCCCTCCCCAAAAGCCTGAAGGAACAGCCAGGTCTGACACTGTCACTGGAAAGAGGGGAGGTCTGGGCCCAGGCTGGCTTCCATTGGGAAGGAATTCCACAGCCTAGGAGCAGCCACCGAGAACACCCTCCCCATCATCACCACCTGGGGGACTTGGAGTCAGGCATCTGACACCAGGGGCCCCACCACAGCCCAGACCATGAGGCATTCCCACAGGTCAGTGGGGCCCAGGCCATTTAGGGCTTTATACGTCAACACCAACAGCTTGAATTGGGCCCAGAAGACTATAGGCAGCCAGTGCAGAGAACGGAGCAATGGTGTAATGTGCTCGCAATGACCCATCCTGTAAGGAGGCAGGCCTCCACATTCTGCACCAGCTGTAGCCTCAGGACTGTCATCAAGTGTAGCCCCATGTAGAGGGCGTTGCAGTAGTTCAGTCTAGAGGTGATGAAGGTATGGATGATGGTGGCCTAGGGGTGTGCATGTCATTTTTGTTATTACAATAACGATAACAAAAATTGTCATTTTCATTATTGATATTGCAATAATGAAAACAAAAAATAATAATGTAAATAGAAATGAAAAAGATATTTATTTTTTAAAAATAAAGGGGGAAAACTGAAAAATATATTTCAGGCTATAATTTTTTTCTTTCTTATTCAATTCTGATGACACTTGGAGATGTTGTACCCCCAATGGAGGGCACAATGTGTTTCATTTTTTGAAACGATTAGATAAAGGAAACCGATTTTAGATGCAATTGAAAGTTGTGCTTTTAAGAAAGTTTCCATACACATTCATGGCAACAACTTTGTTATCTTCCATCTGATTTGCATGAATCCTTTGAATATTATGTCCCTCCACAAGATTAACAATCCTGCTTGAGGTTCTGGCATCTCCGCCCCCCCTCCCCCCCCCCGCATTGAAAATTTATAATCTTAAATCTAAGCCTGGTACTCTATTTGGAGCAGAGCTGTGGGGTCTTGTTGTCTCTGATCTTCTTGAACCCATCCAGAACCATTTATTAAGATCTCTTTTGGGCATCCCTATTTCCACCCCAGCCTGTCTTCTCCGGCTGGAAACCGGGACTTTGCCAATGAGAGTCAAGGCGCTTGCGCCCTCGCTAATATGTTGGTCCAGACTGGAAGCCATGTCTGAGGACAGGCTTCTATGTATGTGTCTCGAGGAAGTTGACTCATGGACGCTTCCTGGATGATGGCTGGATAGAGTAGTGATCCATCTACATGATCTTGGTTTGTCAAGGGAAATGCTCAGGACCTTATCAAACACCAAGCAGAATTTGGTCATTAAAAAGCAGCTTGATGACCAAGCCATTCAGGCAGATTTAGGGACAATTCAGGCTCTCAAAAGTGTGCCTTTTTATATCACATTTAAATGTTCCTTTGGCTGTGAACTCTATCTCAAACTGCTAGATAATCCGAAGATTCACAGAGCTTTGACCCTGCTAAGGTTTGATCTCCTACCTACCCAAATTCTCATTCGGAGATGCAACGGTATCCCATATGAAGGAAGGCTCTGCTGCTGCAACTTGGGACAAGTGGAGGACCTGTTGCACCTGGTGTTTTTATGTCCACTCACCGCTTTTCTGAGAGAGGTGCACCTGGCTCCTTGGTTAGCCTTACGGCCTCATTCTTCCCCTTTGCAGATGCTGAAGTTCTTTCTGGGGTCAAACTCCATTGAACTGATGTGCAGTGTTGCTGTTTTCACCCATAGGCTCAGTGAACACTGGAACTGAAAGTTGCGGACCCGGAGGGGTTCTACAAAGATTGAAATTACTGGGATATGGGCTGCTGTATTTATATACTTAGACAGGGGTACTATTGGGTGGTTATGTTTTACTCCCCTGATTTTAGTGGAGAGTGTACCATTTGTTTAAAAATGTTTACCTTTTTGTTTATTATTTTATCCTATGTAATTTTATTATTTTCTTTTACTACTTATATCTCTAATATTGTGCTCTTCAGTTCTTGAGGCATGTTGTATTGGGATTTATATTTTAATTATGATTGATATTTGTATAACTGCTTTCACTTTGTTGCAATGACCAGTGGTCACGCAAATAAAATTTACTAATACAACAATCCTGCCAAATTTCAGAAAGGTTGGGTATAGGTTCTTGATGGTATAAGACATTAACTTTAAAATATATTTCCAGCTGTAACATTTTTATAGTCCATCCTGTTTACAAGAACGTTGACAGGAATGTATCACATACTTTCTCTGTCATCTCTGCCAAACCATAGAACAATTTTATAAAGGGTCCCAACCTTATAAGCAATTGAAGTCATCCCCTTGAAGACCATTATACAGATAAATAGCAGCACATGCAGTGCCAGTCAGAGGCAGGCACCTGGCATGGTAGGGGGAGAGAGGCTGTAGGAGGGAGGCTGTGAAGCAACCGAAAAGACTGACAGACACATTCACTGGCCAATTACTGCATGCTTCCAACTTTACTGGACCAATCAGTAGTGGCTTTGAGGTGAGCATAAGGGGGCGGCTCTCAGGAAGGCATATAATGGACATAACTGGGACTTTGGAGATAGTATCCCAGCAATCAGGAGACATCCAGGCTGGCCAATTATCATCACAATCACATCCTGCAGCACTGTGACACAGGACATAAGAGAATCTCTATTGGCTCTTTCCTAAACAGATGCTTCTGACTTCCCAGTAACAAGTGGGGGAAATATGTTGGGATGGTCACAGCACAGAATGAGGATATTTGGTTGACATTTCTGCTGGCCAATTTGCATCACAAACTGATCTTATACCACAGTGACATGTAAGAGAATCCCTGGCATAGGCTCCTTCTCTGCATATGCTGTGGATGCATATAAAATTTGGCTCCTTTATTACATCTTTATTATATTTGGCAGAAATGATTGTGAAAGTGTGCTATATAGCCCTGCCAAATTTCATGTAGACTGGTTGGATCTGAAGATTCAGATTACAGTCAGTCATACATTTATAAGTTAACTGCTTATACCACCAGAACCCTTTATCCAATCATTCTGAAAGTTGGCAGAGATAGTAAATATGGGAAGGGGCATAAATTTACCAAGGTTAATCTACATTAAATGTGAGGTAAAGATGTTACAGGTAAGAATGTATACGAAGACTTTTGCAAAATAATATAATTCAACTGTTTATACAATTGGATTCCTTTATCCAATCTGTTTGTAATTTGGTACACATACTGCCTTCTATTTGCAGTACAATTTCTCAATGCTTCAGCCAAGTATAATGCAAAACAAAAAAGGTATAGCTGAAAATGTATTTTCCTTTGAAACCAACAGAAAACAAAAATGAAAGCAAAAACAAAAACAGAAATTTGATATTTATGAAAATTAAAATGACAGATTTAAATAACAAAAAACAAAAACAAGGAACTGCGCATGCGCAAACCCGAGTAGACACGCTTCCCAAGACTTCTCTCACCATGCTGCAGAAATCGCCTCAAAACTGACAAAAACTGACAAAAAAACCTTTAAAAACAGGTAGGAAGGGATGGGGAAATCGAAGGGGGCCCAAAATAGTAAATCTGGGGTTGCAGCAATGGAAAAATTGTTCCGCAAACAATGGCACCCACAAACAATCCCTCAGAGAAAGAGCCCCGAGTAGAAAACAGGGCATGGCACCAGAAAAAGAAGATAGGAGATTCACTATCCTAACAGAAATAAAGGCTGGAATGGCAGCTGCGGAGGCAGAAAGAGAAAGCCAGATGGCTGAGATAATTAAACTTCAGCAAGCTGACTTCCAAAATAAAAAAAAACAGAAGCACTGGCCAAGAGAGTAACCACTGCTGAGACTAGACTCTCAGCACTGGAAGACAACACCTTAAACAGCCAAGACCAACAAAATAAAATGATGGACTTAATGATGTACCTCCCTGCACCCCTGTGACCTGGGCCGTGTGGACTTCTGGGCCTGCCCGGGGGGCCGGACCCCCGTGGCTCCCCCCTCCCTGATGTATCTGCCGTACTGCTGTGCTGCCTGCTTCCTGGAGTGCTGCTGCCTTGGCTGTGGAACCGGCCCACCTCTGTGCTGCACCACTCCCCCTTGATTGCTTGTGTGACCCTGGGGTTCTGGGGCCCCCGGAATGCCCCTCCGGACCTCCTGCAAGGGGGGGGCACCCATCCCTGGACCTGCTGTGCTGGACTGCCTCTCCTGGCTGCCTGCCATCCATTGGCCCCTCCCCAAAGAGGGGAGGGGCTACAAACAAAACCACAAACTATTTTGTGGTTACAAACCAAACCACAAAACAGGGGAGGGGCTACAAACATATTGTGGGACATATGTTGGGGGAGGGCCTCCCCATCCCAACCTGTTTTATAACTTGCAGAGCCATGCTTGGAAGGAGTTTCAGCAGTCACATGAAGCCCAGTAGTGCACTGTGATTGAACTTGTGACTGCTTTTTAAAATTTGTAATACATTCAATAAATCAGAATTTGTTTTTATTACATTCATTCTGTTCAGATTAAATTTTTTTCATCTGGTTTTGGGTTTTTGCGCCCCTCCCCCAGCCCGCCCATCACCGTATACTCCGCTGTCCCTCCCTTGTTCAGCAGTGAGAGGCAGATGCCTCTAGGGTGGGATGGAAATGTTTGTAATGGAATCCCTCAGCCTGATGCTGAGATTCAGTTCAGGTGAGGGCAGCTGTGAGTGTGTATAGATACAATAGGGATCCAACACACATCACCAGGCCCGCCCCATCCAATGCTCCATCCCGAGTCCCTGCCCGCCAGCCCGCAGTGTCACTGTACCTGTAATGTATGTACAGGAGTTTTGTATATGTTAAGTAACGAGGGCTAGCCGCCACGTATATCATCCAAACGTCCCCTCCCCATCCTAAAAATGCTTCACCATAGGAGTAGCCCTACTAGCCCAGTTGTGTTGTTGTCAGCTGCCCAGCTGCCCAGCTGCTTCACCATAGGAGTAGCCCTACTAGTCCAGTTGTGTTGTCAGCTAACAGATAACAGTTGTGTTGTGTGTACACACTCCCTCCCTCACCTCGCGTGTAGTGTCCCGTCCATGTTCTGTGTGTTGAATGCCCTCCTCTGTGTCTTCAGCTAGTTTCAGACAGGCTAGCACCCACGCTGTCCCCATCCCACTTCTCGCATCCCTCGTGTCTGACTCTGAAGTGGGGGTGGGGTCGGGGTACTACTGCAGTACACTCAACTCGACTCCACATCCTAATCACTGGCTTGCGCTGGCCACACAGTTTTTAGCCATCCAGCCACTTAAAATCTCCCTCCTGTGCAACACAACAAAGCACAACACAGGTTTACAACTTGCAAAGCCATCCATAACTGAACCATCCCCCACCCACCTGGTATTTAGATAGCCAGTGCCACTACTAGCCAGTGCCACGGGCTGTAGCCAAGTTGAACCTTCCCCTCCAAAGGCTGTCTTCTAACTTTCGAAGCCATGCAGGGAAGGAGTTTAAGCAGACACAGGAAGCCACATAGGATTCAGGAGACATAATTTTAAAAACTTTATCCAAAGTTCCAAAGCTTCTGTAGCATAGCGGTTTAGGTTCCCACCTGCAATTGTGAACTTTTCGATCTGATGGTTCAAATCTGCAGTGGGACGTTTTACTTTTTTTAAAAAATATTATGTATCACAGTAAGATTAAATTAGGTTACTGCATCCTGTTTGATTTCAGTGTCCTGTTGGATTGCAGCAATCCTGTTGCATTGCTAGCAAATGCACTGTTGGCTTGGACTGGGAGCAGGCGCCAACATACAGGGTGAGTGGAGTTTAGAGAGGGTGTGTGTGAGGAATGGGGGGGGTTGTCCATCCACCACCCCGCGGCTTTAAGTTGTTATCTTTGGAACTTCAGCTGAAGTTTTAAAACTTATAACTTTCAATGGCCGTGCCCCGAGAGCAACCGTGATCCGCCTCCCTCTGAATTTCTCTCTAGTCTCTCTCTACCTGGACGCACAGACACACCCCACCTCGGACGCACGTGTAATTTACTTAGCAACTGACGCACACCAATAAGAACTTTACTTCCCTGTGATTGACAGCTGACAGCCACAGGCATTTAACACAGGGAGGCGGGCTGTATTTCACGCCATGTGCGGCGTGTTTACATGTGACGTCAAATTGATCTCTATCCAAAATTTGAAAGAATGGCTTTCCCAGGGTTTACTGCGGTTTTGGACGGCCTGATGAGAATTGGTAAGTCAAATCTTGTTTCTTAAGGGGAACACTCACTGTATTCCATGCTTGACATTAGTGGGGACACTGTCATTACTAGTGCATTGATATGTTTTATTTTACACTCACATTGCAGGGGAAATTTTGGTAGATATTGGCTCAGCCATATGGGCCACAGTCTGGCACACAGCAGATGCTGTCCAGAACCTGTCAGACAGACAGGGGAACATTGGTAAGTATTTCTAAAAGCACAATTTGTAGTTACTAATACTATTACCCTGGGAGTAGTGAGCTCATAAAAAAATTACCTTTGCTGCTGTTCCAGAATGCATACACTAACTGAACTCCATTTTTTACAGAACAACAGCTGGCAACATTACGGGAGGACACCACCACCCTAAAAGTAATGTTGATTGATGTACTGAAGGAGGTACGCTGCCAGCATTGAGTTTAAAAGAAATGTTAATTTAAAAAAAATCAAAATAATGTAAATATGTTTATATGTTTGTTAAAAATATGAATACATTTTTTTTTGGTAACATATGTTCCTTTGCGCTCATTTTTTTGCATCTGTCCGGTTGCAGCTGTAGGTGGGCTGGAACTGTTTGTAATGGAATCCCTTGCCTGATGCTGAGATTCAGCTCGGGTAATGGCAGCTGTGTATACAGGGATAGGGTAGTATCCTTCCTTCACCTAGGGCTGAGATGCAGCTGCCTGAGGTGGTAGTGAGTCTGACTACTAAACTGCAAATAACACCGACCCCATTTGCACATCTAAAAGTGCCCCATCCCTGAGGTGTGTGTGTCTGTCATGGGACAGTCAGAAAAGAAAAGAAAGAAAGAAATTACAAGATCAACTGACAAATCATGAATTTTTAGCAAAATTAAATAAAATGTTGGTTTCTTGGTGTGGAATTGAGTACTGGGGGGGTGAGAGTACTGGGGGGGTGAGAGGCTCACTGGGGGGTGAGAGTACTGGCTGGGGGGGTGAGAGGCTCAGTGTTGGGGGAGGGGTTAGTGTGTGTGGGGCAAAACTGTCAGTACTGGGACATGGCCATTCCCCCCAGTACAACATGCCCTACCTTTACCCCACCCACCCACATGTTCAACGATTAAAAGATGAGAATGCAAGTTTTGGAATGAAGATCAAATAATTTTTATTCAATGTAGGAATTCATGAAACACAGGTTTGTAGCTGTTGCACTTGCATTAAAATTTTTTAAAGCAAATGATTTTTATTCTCCTGATGAAGGCGAAAACCAGACAACGCAGATCTTTTAAAAAACCCAATAGTGTTATGTTGGGAAAAAAATTGATTGTGCTGGAAAAATTCCTTCATGACTCCATATTAAAATGGCAATCAGATAAGTACTCAATCCCAGAAGAATACTTGCGGTGGTGGCTACAAATCAACTGTCTAGCTGTTCCTGATCCATGTTCCTGAAAAACAGCCTTTAAAAAACCACAATTATTACTCACATTGTATAAATGTATGTTAGTTGTTGTATGTGGTTACAACAAATATGTCTTACAACAAAGTGTATTACAACAAATATGTGTGCACACTGCACAGCATTTTTACAAAAAAAAAACATGTTGCATACTCCAAAAATACTGCATACAAGAATACATAGCATTCGTATGCACAATGCACATGCCCCCCCCTTGCCTCCAAGCCCAGTTTGCCTGTGTGTCATTCCGTTGTGGCCCATGACCGCACAGCATGCACACTTTTCGAATCATTCCTGGTTGTGCTGCTATCCCGACCAGAAAATAGATCCATGTTGCACACTGATGCAATCCGTTCACGCACATGACCTCATCCCCACCCCAGACTGCGTGCTGCAGTCAGACAAATGCAGTAAGACAACTCAATAACACAATGCATTCCTATGCTATGTATGCACATTTCCCCCCCCCCCTTGACTCCAAGTTCAGTTTGCCTGTGTGTCATTCCATTGTGGCCCATGACCGCACAGCATGCAAACTCATTACTGGGTGTGCTGCAGTGCTATCCCTAGAAATAGATCCCTGTAATGTTGCACAATTCACCAATCCATTCACACGCCTCCTGCTAAGTGTGTGAGAGAAACTCCAGAAGACTGAAGAAATCACAAAGACAATGCATTCCTATGCTATCTCTGCACATGCTAGTTGTATGCTGACAAATATGGGGGAAAAAAACACGTTACATACTCAAAAAATACTGCACAAATAACTAGGACAATGCATTCCTATGCTATGTATGCATATGCCAGCATGTATAAGCAAAAAACCAACAAACAGAAATGGAAAAAGGAACAAAGAAAAAAAGACAAAACCTACCAGGAGTGTAAAAAACAATACTTATTGTACAACACATTCTGTAGTGATATTTTGAAATGGACTGTACCACGCCATGCTACTCCAAGTTTCATATTGCTTGCGACTTCGAGTCATTCCATGGAGGCCATGACTGCTCAAAGAATAACACAAAAAGAGTTACTGCATTAGTGCTCTTGTATTCCTTCGGATAGTTCATCTCCTTCATCAAAACCTTTTCTCTGTCGATTGATTGCCTCTCTGGTGCACTTCATTATATCCTCATCTGTTGTTGCTCCAATTCAATCCTTGGTTATCTTCGGAAGGTATTCCCTGTTCATTTTTATTAATGCTAGGCGCTCAAGATTTAGACTGTTAAGACTAGTTCTTTTATTTCCTAAAATGGCGCCCGCACAGCTAAATAAACGTTCAGATGGGACACTGCTTGGAGGACAGCCAAGGAGTGCGATTGCCAAATTGTATAGTGCTGGCCAAGTCCCAGTTTTGTCAGCCCAATAAATGAGTGGGTCACTATTCATGCCATCCACTGGGGCAGACGACACGTACTGGTTGTACATGTATTTGGCTGCAGATAATGATTTGGCCGGTGCACCTTATCAACTCTTCTTTTACTTTTATTGTGAGTCGGTACCATGAGTCCATACTTCTGAAAACTTGCCCAGACAGAAGATGCGTCATGCTGTACATCGGTGTGATCTTCTGAACCGCTATCTGTGTCGTTCTCCTCTGCATCGTCATCACTGTCTTCGCAAACCCCTTTAACTATGCGGCTTGCAATCTCATAGTGTGCAGCTGCAGCGCCTTCTTCACCACCCAATACCTTTGTAATGTTCTTGAAACGTGGGTACATAGCAGTCGCCACCCTGTACAACTTATCTCTTCCAATCTTCTTAAACTGGGTGCTGTTCGCGATGATGCTCTGTAATGAAATTCCAAGGCTTTCAGCCCTCTGTCCATCATCCTGTAGTGCTAGAGAGTTGGTGATGTCTTTGATTTGTGTCCTCAATAATACAAGCGAGGCCAAGCTCTGGCTGAGTGTTGCACTGGCCCTGCTCACGAACTCCATCATGACTTGAAAGGGTGCCAGCAGAGCAAGGAGAGTTTCTATTGTATGCCAGTGTGTTATATTTAGCTGCATAGTGGGGGCGTCCTTTACAGACTTTGATGCCACAGCAAATAAAGTCTCAATCGCAAGTCGTTGCGAATGTAGTCTTTCTAGCATCTGATACGTTGAGTTCCAACGCGTGCAGACATCTTTTGGGAAGAACTGAAGTGCAACTTGTCTCTCCTCCTGTATTTCCCTGAGCACGCGGCGAGATTTTCCCGATCGACGAAAGTGCGTCACCAACTTCTTTGCACGCTCTACTGGGTCCGATTCTAGACATTTTTTTGCCACCAGATGCAGTGAATGAGTCATGCAGGAAACATTTTGGCTCCCGCATTCAGAAATCGCTTTCATGATATTTGCACAATTGTCTGACACAATGCACCCAGTGGAGAGCTCAAGGGGAGCCAACCATTCATGTGTCAATTGTGATAATTTAGCATGGATGTTTTCAGCAGTGTGTTGTTCCAGAAAGTGTTCCAATGCAAGTATGGCTTGCTTC